>KK118003.1:85854-117801 GCA_000611955.2 Stegodyphus mimosarum | reverse complement strand
AAAAAAGAAAAGAAAAAAAGAAAAAAACACGACGCACCAAGAAAGAGTTATCCGAAGGGGACGAAAATCGGTAAAAGTGATGTACATGTACAGAAAAACAAATGATTATAGTTTGAGAAAAATTGGATGATTTATTGAAGTGATAGAGCTTCACAAAGCGAAAAAGTCAGTAACGCGTTTGTCCACATCTGACCCTTATGCAAGCAGTTATTCGGCTTGGCATCGATTGATAGAGGTTGCGGGTGTCCTCCTGAGGGATATCGTGCCAAATTCTGTCCAACGGGCGCGTTTGATCGTCAGCATCCCGAGCTGGTTGGAGGGCCCTGCCCATAATGCTCCAAACGTGCTCAATAGGAGAGAGATCCGGCGGTTTTGCTGGCCAACGTAATGTTTGGCAAGCACTAAGACAAGCAGTAGAAACATGTGCAGTGTGGGGGCGGGGTATTATCTTGCTGAAATTGACCCAATGTGGCGTGGCATGAAGGGCAACACAACGGGCCTTAGAACTTCGTCGACGTACCGCTGTGCTGTAAGGTTGCGCCGGATGACAGCCAAAGGGGTCCTGCTATGAAATGAAATGGCACCCTAGACCATCACTCCTGGTTGTCGGCCTGTCTGCCGGAAGACAGTCAGGTTGGTATCACATCGCTGTCCGGGGTGTCTCCAGACTCGTCTTGCTGGTCATCGGGGCTCAGTTCAAAGCAGGACTCATCACTGAAGACTATTCTACTCCAGTCTGTGACATTCGAGTGCGAATGAACCCGACACCACTGCAAACGGGCTTGACGTTGTACAGAGGTCAATGGTAGTCGGCGCAAGGGGCGCCGTGACCTCAGCCCCCTTTCTGTGAGCCGTCTATGGATGATCCTTGCGGTCACTGAAGCACTAGTTGCACATACAATCGATGATAATGATGCATGTGGGGCTGTGAGTGCCGCTCTGACGATTGCTCGGTCTTCACGTTCTGTCGTTTCTCTAGACCTACAGCTTCCTTCTTGAAGCTGTGTGTGGCCATGATTCACTCATTCATGCCAACATCGTCTAATAGTGGCATCGCTTCTGCTCAAATGTTGAGCTATTTGCCGATAAGACCAACCGACTTTTTAAAGCCTAACCTGTATGCATATCAATTTGTGTCCAATTTGCTTTATATCTTCTCGGTGCGTCGTGGTGCGTCTTTTTTTTTGTCTAAGAGTGTATGTCCAATGTCCTTTTTCAGTTTTTAAAGTATTGACAAACATAAATTTAAAATTAACTGTTTAAAATATCTTGACAAAGAATTTCGATATTTAGCTCACTTACACAAACCAAGTATTTGTCATGTTGTATTTGATTTTTGATCTTGAAATAAGGGATTCTTTTAAGACTTTTTCTCATCTTTGACAGTAACAAAGATAAAAGAATAACTTAAGATACATAATAAAATCACTAGAAGAAGAATAAATTGCATCAAATTTCGCCACGAAAATTTAAAATTCGGTTACCCCAATATGTAGCTGAATTTTTTTTAGCTACATATTCTACAACAGGAATTTCTTCAAAGTATTATTAAACTACGAGTAATTGATTAAAACAAAGTACGCGAAGTTTTTTTAAGAGAAGGGCTTATTTGGGGAGGACATCTAATGGAGTATGGATTATACTTATACATGGCAAAACCCTGAAACTTCGCTGCAATTAGGTCATTAGCCGAGAAGCGAACAAAGGATGAATTACCAGTGCTCAGCTCTCTTACCAATGTTGCAACTATTGGGCGTAATAATACAGAAGTTAATTTGTATCGTTCATAAATATCTACTGAAATTTCGTATTATGAAATAACTTTTGTTAACGAAAAGACAATTTATTAAAATATTAAATTAATATAATTCAAGTCCTTCCACTTTTTGGGGGACCTTTCAAGTGTTAGCTGCTACTATAATAAGATAGGTACGTATCAAATAGAGATCAAAAGGATCAAAAGATATGTATCAAAAGAGTTGGAGAGAATGTAACTACAATTAATTTCTTGGCACGAATTCCTGTCTGAAATTGTGAATTGTGTAAGCCAAAAAAAAAAAAAAAAAGAGATTTTCACATCTCTTGAAACTAAGTTTCCACACTTTCACTTGCTGTTGTACAAAGAGATGTTTTGAAAGTAACTGATGCTACATGCTGTTTTATTATACCTGCGAACATTTTTCATTTTTAAGTAAAAAACGTTTGACTTTTTGAGCATTAACTTTACCAGGTATTTCCATATTTTGTGATTGTGTGATGTCAAGCTTGTTCCATATTTTGTGATTTTACCCATTCTGTGAAGCTTTTAAAACTGTAATAGCATAATCTTTTTTTGTTTCATGTTTTCCGCCTACTAGCGACCAAGTGGTAAGCTCGTTGAACATCGGTAGCACGATCCGGGGCCAAATCCTGGCCAGCAGGCTGAAAGGGTAGGGATTTTCATAGTTTTCCGCATGTCTAATGTGGATACGAGCCGGTTTCCCTGTAATAAGTCCTCCACTAAGGCATTCCTCTTTATAGGCAAAAAAGCCTCGAGTTTCTTTGGCCTAATCAGTTAACCTTAGCATATTCTTGATAAATGCCATTACTTTCGTTTTCTTTCTGCTCCGCCAATTGCTTTCCCTGTAAATCTGGTTGTTATTCGTACCACCTTTGCAAAAATCCTTTACTCCTCAGGAAGAGGGTCCTATATCAATTCGGCATTGAAATCGAAAAAATTTTATACAAATTCTTCTCCAATACAAATTTGCGTTTTTCTCTAATTTTAAATTTACCAGTATTTTAATTTAAGAGATGGCAAAGCATTTTTCTAATTTTAGAAGGAATGGAAGGTAAAATCTTTTATCTATTTTATTAGGATTGGATGGGCTTTGTTTATTCTCGTTCCTTTTGTTTTTTTAGTTGGCATCACATTTTAAACAGGCTGTGATGCATTAATTCGGAAATACGGATGTTCTGAGTGTACAGTATTACGCCACTGCAAGTAAGGGCGTATGATGTTCATTATTTCAGAACTTCAAACAACATACATGTATAATATAAATATCTTTAAAAAATTAAGATGCTAGTAAAAATTCGTATTTATCGATCTTATTTGAATGACTAAATAATCTTCATCAGCTTCCGCATGCAGCTTATAGGAAAAGATTTTCTATGTCACAAGAAATTTAGCAACATATTTCACCCGCTTTAGCGATTTATCAGCTAACCCAAAATTTAGCTCGAAATTAATAACATAAACATCAAAATCTGATATCCATTCCTCCTGTTACCGAGAGATTTCAAATATTCCTTCTTTTCCAGAAGTCAGGGGAAAAAAGAATATCTGAAAAATGTTTATCGTAGAAAGTTTAATACTTATCTTGCGTTAAAGAGATTTATATTATTGCAAGAAAAAATACATATAATGCAGTAATCGATTTTGAAAAACATGAAAATTCAGTAGCGTAACGATATTGCGTTATCATCTGCAAATTACACGAAAGCGGTAACAAGAACAATCTATTTTATATTCAGATTTCAGAAAAATTGTAATAACTGCGTTAAATTGCTATTCTTCAATATAAATCTGGGGATATGACACTGAGTATGATTTTGAAGTAGAGAACACATAAGGATATTTCTTCGTAGAGCTAAAAATAATAGTTTTGGTCTTCTGTATTCCATGCTTATTTACGCTCTAGAATTAATTCGTATACTTACTTTTTAAAAATGAATTTAGTTCTGTAAAAAATTTGTATATGGAATTGTATAAAATATAGTTTCGGAAAGAACATTTGATATTATTTAAAATTCGTCATTTGAGAAGAATTACTGCTTCTGAATACATAACTGAGCTAAAATTGTTGTAGTAGTTTGTTAACGATTAGTTTGAACAATTTATTATACATGGTAAAAAACAAGTTTACTGCTTAAGAGAAACATGTGGAGATTATGAGATCTTGACTCTCGTCTAGATTTGACTATAGATCTTCCAGTCAATAGCTGGACGTCTTAATCATTTATATCAGAAAGCGTACGTGCGAAAGCATAACTTCATAAAAGCAAACAAACAACAACATCAAAAGAAACAAAAAAAATTCAATACACTTTATATTTGTTTTGTATGCACATAAGTTAAGATTTTAGTATTCGTCAAATATTCAGAACTCCTAATAATAAGTTGTTTATCTATTACTTAATGGCATTTTTATCCCTTGAATCACGATTTTTACTTCCTTGTACGAAGTAAAAAGGAAGTATTGTAATCGCGAAAAATTTCGTGTACCATATTTCAACGAAAATATCTATTTTGACCGTTATCGAATGCAATTTAACGATGTTTTTGCGTGATATTTGAACGTAAGGACAAAATAAAGGCCTTTGTTTTCTCCCAAAAAATTATAAAACTGATTTAAAATGGATTCTGAAGAAATTTGTTTCGTGGCGTCTGTGCGTACGTACGTACGTATGTATGTATGTGTCTTGTATAACTCAAAAACGAGTAGCCTAAGATCGTTGAAATTTTGTGTATAGGACTGCTATAACATGTAGATGTGCACCTCCTATTTTGGCTGCTTTAAAAATGATTGAATTATGTTGTTCTTATTTTCCTGTTAAGGTTTTTATGTCTTTAGTTAACCTGCATGTTATAGTTGTAGAATTATCAACAATTTGAAAGTTGCTTAAGTGCGGCTAAGCCTAAAATGTTTGGCCATAGTGGTCATATTTGTTTACATTTGAAACTTAGCAGAATAATGGATTTGTTGTCAATCTAGAGAAACTAAGCTTTGCAACAACAAAGGTGATGCCTTTTTTATTATTGCGAATTAAATCATGCTTAATTCATTCTCGAATTTATTCGAGGAAATATGTGTTTAAGATTTACTTCGTAATTTTTAATATAGATATTTTGAGATTTTATGTGTTTTTGTCTTGTCGCGAAGTGAGAACTGAATTAATTGAATGAGAAATACAGAATCGTCTGTGAAAAACTGTTTCTTTTCTTTTTTTTTCTTTTTTCTCCTATACATCGTTTTAGATTTATTATAGTATTTGAAAGAACGTGTGCAAATGATTAGATAATTCTTCAGATAATATAATTTTTTGTGTATTCTGAGTTATAAAATGAATGAGTGTAATGCTGTTAAGAAAACCTAGCGATAGAGTGTCAAGAAAAAAATGCGTATAATTTAATATTCCGTGCAAGGAAGACATGTAGTGTTATACATCAGATTTTTTACTTACATGTAAGCACAACTTCCATGAGAAAGTGCTAGTGTTACGGATATCCTTTGTAATTTAACTATCTGATTTAGCGTGCTATCTTTTTTTAAAAACTTTTTTAGGGTCCAACACTGCTAATATTTGCCATCTTTTGGTTCGAGAATAAGAATTATAGAGGGCGTATACACATTTTTAGAACAGTTTCGTTAAAGAGTTAAAAAAAAGCAAATGTTTTGCAATAAACGTTTTAGCAACGTTTTTTTTATTACAAAGTTTTTTTTCTTATTATTTAAACTAAGACAAATCGTCCGCTGCTTTTACAGTTATTATTCTTCTAAAATGGCACGTGTAAACAAGCTGTAGGTTGAAGTATGCGTTTTTGCGCTTTCCGATGAGAAATATTTCTATTCATAATTAAAAAAGTTGTGAAATGCATGGTATTAAAATTTCTAAGCGCAAAATATGCAACAGTATTAATCGGAAAGGGAAAAACCGTCAATTATTTCTTCTACATGGGAAAAAGGACTCCAATATATACCCGAAATAAATACACCCACTTCAAAAAAGTGGGGGCAGTATTATATATTTTATTGTAATGGGCCGATTAACAAAATTCATCTTGCGTTTTTCATTTCTCGAAAGCGCTACTTAGGATATACAATAGAATTTATGTATTGCAATTTTTTTTAATATAGGTATTTTGACGCAAAATCGGACTTTTCTGCAACAGCATACCAGTATCTTTCCATATTTCGATCTCGCGCCTTAAATGATGGCAATGTGCCAATTTCGTTAAAGTCGCCAGAGTAGTTTTTAAAAAACTGGGTCTCAAAATTTGAGCTTCTCAGTGTTAATTGAATCCGCTAGATATTTATTAAACTCTCTTTTTTATTAACTTTATTTGATTCCTTCTTTGAGATTTCAAAATTTAGGTTCAATACAATTTTAATAAACTTTTCGAAAAATATTTTGAATTATTACCTACAAATGTTTTACCATCATCCTAAAGTAGCTGTGTTTCTAGGTACATCAGCAAAACACTAGAGTTTTTTTTCATTCAGAATTTCCCAAGATATACGTGAATTTATAATTTGACGCATTTTGAAATTTGGCATATTCATTATAAGCAATAATAACGCCAAATGTGTTTTACACACTTTTTTATAATCTTCAATGAATTGCAACAGCTATTTTGAACTTTAAATGTCCAAATAAAGTTTGCTCAAGATTACCCATGTGAAATCTCTTTACTTACATGTATTATTATTAAATAAGTATTTACTAATAATACATGAAAAGCTATTTTTTAAATTTATAAAGAGTATTAATCAAAAGTTTAAAGATTCTTTTCCTTTCATAAGAATGAATTTTTACCTTTTATTATTAAAATAAAACTAATTAATTTTTTACAATTCGCCATTCAAATAGCAGTATTTGACTTAAATTAATTTTACATGCAACGAAATTTATTTTTTGAAAGTTGTGTATCTTATATTTATTCAGTACTTCTGAGTATTTCAAAAAATAAGTCAAAAATATTATAAAAAAACTTGCTGTTTCCTTCTGTAGAAATGTTCAACAGAAGTAAAATTTCTATCTTCTTTTCTGTGTGTAGCAAAGACAAAAACTAACAATGTTTCTGAAGCTATTTTGTGTCCAAAGATACTTTGTGGCATTAAATACATTATAAATGTCTTAAACAAGCTGTTGTTTACAATAATAATAGATAAATGATGATTATAATTGTAATAAAGGTTTATTAGTGGGACATTTATTTTCACATTATTATTATTTCAGTTTTTATTTGAATTTATTAAAATTCTACTTATAAAATAATTTCAAAAATTTAAAAAGTTCTCCTTTGTGAATATATTGCTAATTTTATAATTTTATATCATTGAAATTTTAACACCTAAACTTGTACTCTTTCCGTCAATTCTGCCAAAATGTATAAATTAAGTGAGTGACATTAGCAATTCAACCACTGGCGCTGTATCTATTATTTTCAGCAATTCAACCACTGGCGCTGTATCTATTATTTTCCTCCTGATTGGATACTGATCATGTGGCTGTTTTTGTGGTTTTCTCCATATGTAAGGTGGATAGCTAGTTTCCCTTCGCTCTCCACGAAGGTATCCCTTCCCTTAGGCAGATAGCCCTCGCAGGATTTAAAAACCACTCGGCTTTGACCTGATACAAATTGATCGGACAAATGTAGAACAGTTCTTCCTCGAAGTTTCTAAAGAAGAGTGGCTTGTATTCACTTTGTATGTGTGGAAAATCACGAAAACTATGCAGCTAGCCCGTTCTTCTAGTGTGGACTCCTCGACAAACGACCAGTATCCCTACCAGAGGCTGAACACCATTATCAGTGCGGGGTTCGAGCCCCAGCGAAAGTGCTGGCTGCATGAGCGTTTTCGTGGTTTTCCGCATATGTAACGTGAATATGAGCCAGTTTCCCTTAAAACGTACTCCACAAAGCATACCTCTCTTTCCTTGTAGTGCCTTATGGTGGAGTACGTAATAAATAAATAAAACGACCAATATTCAGCAGTTTTCAACTCCAGGCAAGTGGTGGGGCTCGCCCAAACTAGGAGCCAGGTTATTATTCTGTAATTTACTATTTCATTTTTAAATATTAAAAATATTATATTCTCAGACACAAAAAGCAAAATTTAAGTTTTTTTTAGCTCGCCAGTAAACTGCCAGGCCGTAGATAAAATTAATATTCAATTGCATTTGCTATTATTGTATTCACTTAGTACTCTTGGAATCTGAACTAAAGACGAGATGATAATATCCTTGCGTTCTGGGAAGATTAAATAAGGGTTTAGATTAAGTCAAATTAGGTTTGCTTTACAAGCTGATATATGAAAACAATTCTGCAACTTTAAACGTTTGCCAGAGTAGTTGATTTTTAAATGGTTCATAATTAATCAGATTTTTAATTTTACGTTATATAGTTAGAAACGTTATTCCAAATGCTTTGTATTGCATGATAACACAACCAGTCAATAACTATTTCGTAGAACCTGTAAGGTTCTACTGTCCATGTGTTGTGTAGAATCCGGAGAAATAGTGATTGCACCGAAGAAGGGTTAAAACTTCCATTTATTAAACTGTTTAAATTATTTACAATGCGTCAACTTGACGCTAACATACTACGCCTCTGCTTGGGCGGTAACTGAAACGGTAGAATCAAAACTCAAGAATTCAAACTATTAACAAGTAGTAGAATTAAACTGCAGGGCTCATACAATCCTGTATCCTACAGCGCGTAGATGAGTCTAGTGGCAGCAAGGTAAAAGCTATTAAGCCACGTCTAACCAGCAATAACTGCTAAGCGGAAGCTTGCGTATAAGCACGCACAGAGATTTCCCAAACTCTCTCTAACTTTGTCTACTAGAACGTCGATATTTAAAATTTTTCTTTCAGTGGTAGAACTTGCATTTCTTACGCGCGCTACCAAATTTAAATATTCTAGCGCTGACAATTAGGGGAATGAAGGCTTATAGGAGAGTAACTTAAAATTAAATTTAACTGGTTATTTAAAATAAATATAAATCCCTACAAACCTCTTCTGTTTCGAACATATGTATGTGTACTCAGTCGTCTGGCCTGCTCTCCAGATTTGTCTCCTTGCTATTGTTTTTCTTTCCCAAAAATTCAATTGTCACAAGGGGAAGTACGTTTGACAGGGAAGAGACAAAGAGTAAGATATCTACTATTAGAAAGCATGTCAAAAGAACCCTTTACAAGTCTTCTCCTTCATTAGCTGTTGTACATGCGTAAAGACAGGAAGTTTTAAATCATGTACAACCTAATTTGAATGCACTCTAATTACTTAATAGCCATACAGAGAATATATTCTAAAACGTTGATTACTTGAGCTTCGGTAAGTCAAAAGTTTCGCCAAAATAGTTTTTTGTCCGAACTAGGAATATCGAAGCATGCATTTTGAAAATCGAAAATTCAAGGTCTACGCTTTAGTACTTTGTTTTCGGGGCGGAAGGACTGCTTTCAGTTTTGCCTTGTTGTAAATTTTATGCCTGATATACATATTTCAAAAGGCATAGTTTCAAGTTAAATTTACAAAAGATAAATTAAGCTTCAAGAGCTTGAGAGTTTGGACTGTGTCCCAGGTTTCAGTAAAAAAAAAAAACATGAAATATAAATGTTTGTATTATTCCTCTTACAAAGAATGTTCTAAGTAGCTAGTTTTCTCTCATATTATTATAGATTATGCAAAAACATTTGTCTTAAAATTTTTAGAATGTTGTGATTTAGATTGTTTACACCCGATCGAGTCATTCATTGGGATAGAATAAACACTGCCTTCTGCTGACCAGAAAAGCCTGAGAGACGCTTTACTTCTTTGTCATTTGGTAAAACTGTTTAACTCAAATGTTCGTTCTTTGGGCTTTGCTTTAAACTTAATTTACGGCTAAAATATCTAGAAAATGAAATGCAGTCTCCATGGACATGCAAATGAAATTTTGTAAGAGATAAAAGAAAAATAAATTTTGAGTGTGCTGTAATTTTAAGAAAGCTGTACTTTTTTTGAGTGAATATGCGTATTATTTGTAACGTTAAAATGTTGTTAACAAGAGAAAATCCGCCGATGCAAAAATCAATTTGTAAAGTCTTTCAGTCCATCTGTAGTAAAATAAATAAAATAATAAGCCAAGATTTAGAGCTTGAAGAAATCGAGAAACATTACGTTCACCAGCTTTTGCCGAGGCATGTAGCTCAACGCAGAACTGGTTGTATCTTATGGTTTTTGCCTTCTACATGGCTGACAATTATTTCTTTTTATAATGTGAATAATACAATATGAATACATTTTAGCAGTCAAATTTCTGTTGTAATACCAACACACATACCTATAGTGCAATGTTAGTTTTAAAGAAGAAGATGAAGAAAATATTTAAGAAGCTAACAAAGCTTAGATTTATAACATTATGGTTACACATAAATATTAAGTTTGATATTTCTAGCTACTTTCAACTGAAAAGAGATGAAACTTTTCCCTTTATATTAAATCCGAAATTTTTATCTAGAGTTGTAAGGTTTTAGTTAAACTAACAAAGTTTTATTTTAATTTGCCTTTTTCTGTCTATTCTCATTTTAACTTCCCGTTAGAATTGTAGAGACATTAGGTTATTTGGATACAGGAGACATGAAAAATGAGCAACGCCTTCGCCGGGAATCGAACCACGGACCTCTCGGTTACGCGTCGAGCATGCAGACCACTACACCACGAAGGCATGCGAAGAAGGCGGGAGAAATACCTTATAGAATAAGCGCGCGTTTCAGCTTTATGCTAATTTGAAGTGGAGCCAAGTTCTATTTAAACCGTTGGTAGGAACCTCTCAGTGTGAGAGAACTTTTAGTCTCAGACCACTGTTACTCTCAAATTTGCTTTCTTTCTCTTTCTAGATATTTTGTTCTCCTGATGAGGAGGGACCTGTAGCTGCCCTCGAAATCGATTGAGTGTTTTTGTAAATGTACGCCAAATACAAGGTTGTTTCAGCGAATTTGATTGTCACATTATCGTGTTTCTCTTCTATTTCACTGTTACTCTGTTCAACGTTCACCTGACCAACTAGTATTTAAATTCTAAGCCGTAGCGCTGTTACGCTATTACTTATTGAAGTAATTCTACGTGCGTTAGTATTAGTTAAATCTTGCTACGCACCATTTAGTTTAGAGGCCAACCTCGCCTCATAGCTCTGTGAGCAACGACTACTTAATTTCTAATTAGGTTTAGTTTAAATTATCTGATTGTTCAGTTTAGACCCAAGTGGCGGTCATTATTTTCTGTATCCCTCCCGAGTTGGGAAGTGGCTGTAAATAATTGTGGTTTAATAAAAGAGGATTTTAAATTCTTGTTACGTATAGTATAGTTATGTATATACCACTCAATCACAGTATTCTACCACAGAACATAGCTGCATTCAGCTCCCTTTTCAAGATCAGGACTTTAACTACTTCACGAAGATGTTCGTCAAGAATATGCACCGAACACTCAGTCCTGACAGAGTAATATTATCATTAAAATCTTCTGTTATATTTAACAATTATAGCAAATTTATGTATTATGTACCTTAAACACGAGCGGAGAAAAACAGTGTTATTTAAAAACTAATAGTAGTATTTACGCATCTAATTGCGTTCATCTATAAATGTTTAATAGAGAGAAAAATTTACAGACGGGGGTCCATTATATCTGATAGTTTAAACTATAAGAGAAATAGCTGAAAGAGCATAAAGGATATCGGAGGCAGAAGAGAGAGAAAAAAATGACACCAAAGAATAAAAACTGAGAAACTAGAGCAGTAGCGTTTTCTCATATACGTTATTTAGGAACGTCAATGCAGTGCAGTCCAGAAAGGAAAAGATGGGAGTTGATTATAGTCACGTTTACAGAGAGCTGCAATTAAGGCCAATCGTGTTTGCAGAGTTCTCTATCTCATGTCTCTATCTCATGTCTCTATCTCATATCCTCTTGTTAAATATTATGATAGTCTGATGGGCAACCTTCTCAACTTATTATCAGTTTCGTAGAAGAAAAACAAAACAGCGTGCAATATGAAGAAGTAATTAAAGAAGTAAGCTTAGTGAATTTTTAACAATTTTATATTTCAATTTGCCAAACACTGCATTTTACAGGAAATTAACTTATTTTAGCATTTATAATACTTGCATAACTTTCCTATAGTAGTTTTGTTATCTCAAACACACAAAAAATCTTTTTACATTTAAAAAGGTTATTCATAAACAATTAATTATATTTAATTAAAAAAATATTCCAAATTTTCAAGTAGTTTAGAGGAATGAAACCTATTATCTCGATCGTACTAGATATCGTTAAATTTAGAACTATTCTTAGCATTCAGTGTTAAAATACTTCCTTATTTTTCTGAAAAATGTTTCAAATAAATAAATAGAATAATTAATTTTCGTTAGATTTGAATAATTATTATCGAAATAAACAATTAACATTTTCAAAGCGAAAAATTAATTATGAAACAGCATTTTAGTCACATTTTTCATTCTTTTCCCTTAACAGTCTAATTCTTTTAATTGTGCTACCAAGAGGTGTAGATTTCTAATAACATAAACTATGAACAGCATCTTAAACTCAATTTGGTATAATTATAAGGTATTTCTCCCGCTTTCTTCGCATACCTTCGTGGTGTAGTGGTCAGCACGCTCTACGCGTAGCCGAGAGGTCCGTGGTTCGATTCCCGACGAAGGCGTTGCTCATTTTTCACCGCTCTTGCGTAAAAAATCCTTATGTCTCTACATACATAGTCCAGTCACATTAATGTGACCACCACGTACTTTCCATGTCAGAGTTAAATAACCAATCACAGAAGGCAGGTGGCAGCACAGTGCAGTTGAGCGTATATAAAGGGTGTGTGAGGGCTTCGGAAAACATTTCAATCGTTGGCGTAATGCAGAAACGAAGCGATTTATCCGACTTCCAAAAGGGCATGAACATTGGCTTTCGGGCCAAGGGTGGAAGCATTTCCGAAACGGCTGAGTTTGTGAACTGTTCGCGTGCCGCCGTGGTAAAAGTGTACCGTGCATGGCAAAATGGGACTGTCCAAAATCAGCGACGTGGCAAATGTGGTGCACCACAGGCCATAGATGACAGAGGCAAACGACGGTTGCGGAGATGCGTTCGGGCAGATAGACGGGCTACCGTTGAGCAACTGACCACCAAAATGAACCAAGGGGCTACCAAAAGTGTCTCCCAAAGTACTATTCAGCGAACATTGCTGCGTCTGGGCCTCCGAAGCAGACGCCTGGTTCGTGCACCTATGCTGACTGCTGTTCATCGACGGCGAAGGCTAGAATTTGCACGCCAGTACAGCAGCTGGACGTCCACTGAGTGGCGACAGGTTGCGTTTTCGGATGAATCGCGTTTTATGCTCCATCGGACAGATGGACGTTGGCGTATAAGGCGTGAAACCTCTGAAAGGAACCACCCTGCAACCATTGCCGGAACGGTCCAAGCTGGAGGCGGGAGCATTATGGTCTGGGGAATGTTTTCCTGGCATTCTCTAGGTTCACTGATCATTGTGGAAGGCACAATGGATCAATACAAGTACGCATCTGTCCTTGCGGACCATGTTCACCCCTACATGCGCATTGTTTTTCCTCAGGATGATGGCATCTTCCAGCAGGACAATGCGAGGTGCCATACAGCTGCCAGTGTACGTGCGTGGTTCGAAGAGCACCAGGATGAGTTTACCGTCCTCCCCTGGCCAGCAAACTCACCTGACTTAAACCCAATCGAGCATCTGTGGCACCATCTCGATCGAGTTGTTCGCGCCATGGATCCTCAACCGCGTAATCTAGCGCAGCTGGCCACGGCATTAGAGTCGGCATGGCTCAACATCCCAGAGAACACCTTCAGGGACCTAGGTGACTCTCTTCCTGCACGTCTCGCAGCAGTCCGCTCTGCGAAAGGTGGTTATTCTGGCTTTTGACAGATGGTCACATTAATGTGACTGGACTGTGTATATAAGGTATTTCTCCCGCCTTCGTGGTGTAGTGGTGAGCATGCTCGATGCGTAACCGAGAGGTCCGTGGCTCGATTCCCGGCGAAGGCGTTGCTCATTTTTTATCACTCCTAAATAATCTAATGCTGAACAAGTGGCGCCCGAACCAAAAAAGGTGGTGGATGAAAATTCTCTACCACCGAGATTTGACGATTGGGTCCCCAAAACACCAGTCACCCTTTAAAAGGAGTAGTATATAAGGTATGTCTCCAGCCTTCTTCTCATGCCTTCGTGGTTTAGTGGTCAACATGCTCGACGCGTAACCGAGAGGTCCCTGGTTCGATTACCGGCGAAGTCGTTGCTCATTTTTCTTCTCCTGTTTCAAAAAATCCTAATGACTCTACATAATAAGTTATCGAAATAAATTTGTTACCTTTGTCTAATGGATACGTTATCGGTATGCGCGATTACAGTAAAAAATGCTTAGTATGGCAATTAGAGCTGTGAAACTCTTTCAAAAATATAGTATTTCGAATGCAATATTCTTATTGTGTTCATGATATAGATCTTTGATCACAATATGCTTTTATTTGTTCAATGTTTTTGCTAAATCTTTGCCTTTTCAGTTTACTTTCCTTCTTGCTTTATCTCCTTATAACATTTCATTTGTAGAGGTGAGAAAATAAAGTTCGTAATTAAAAGACATAAAAAAGGTTGTGTAGTTTTGCTCGATTAGCAAGCTTAACTGTGACTTTCATCCAGAAAGCTAGCCTCTTTCTGGAGATTCTGGTAAACTGTGAAATTTTAAATAACAAGTTCTGAGAGTCACAAAGAGGATTTGAAATGCCTGGACTTAATTTTGGTTAACATAAAAGTTAAATCAAAAGGTGTTAGAAGATCAGAAATATTTTGGCTTGCGTGTTATATTTTTTAGGATATTAACATATTAAATTACTAGTATAAATAATTAAGGGAAACTGTATGTTGTGTTGCCATAGTTATTTCATTAACTTTCACTTTATTACACATTCATAAAATTCAAGAAGAAAATGTATAAAGTTGCTTGTTTTATATTTGTATTGTATGATTTTACTTTATTTTTCTTATAGTTATTTTTATTTTGGAACAAGCCTTTACCTTCTAATTTCCCCCCTACGTTTCCCTGGCAGAATGAGTTTCCAGTATTACGATTTATGCAAATACGGTAGAAACGAGTATTTAAGCTGAGGTCTGAGTTACTTGAGTAGGAGAGCTTGTTCTGCCTTTCGGTCACGTTTTTGCTGTTTTTAGAGCTTGGTATTCTACGGCCGTACCTAATACGTACCTACCAGTATACTCCGGTGGTCCTTAAATTGTCAGGACTGAGTGTTCGGGGCATATTCTTGGCAAACATCTTCATGAACTCCTTAAATCCTGATCTGGAACAGGGAGCTGAATGCAGCTATGTTCTGTGGTAGAATACTGTGATTAAGTTGGAGAATAACTGCACTTGAAAGGGATTTAAAATCCTCTTTTATTAAATCACTATTATTTACAACCACTTCCCAACTCGGGAGGGATACACAAATTAAAGACCACACTTGGGTCTAAAATGAACAATCAAATAATTTAAACTAAAACTAATTAGAAATTAAACAGTCGTCGCTCACAGAGCTATAACGCGAGGTTGGCCTCTAAACTAAATGGTGCGTAGCAAGATTTACTAATACTGATGCACTTGGAATTATTTCAATAAGCAACCACGTAAAGCGCTATGGCTTAGAATTTAAATGCTAGCTAGTCAGGCGAACGTCGAATAGAGTGACCATTATGTGAGACTAAAAGCTCTCTCACACTGAAAGGTTTCTACCTCTGGTTTAAATATAACTTGGCTCCACTTCAAATTAGCATAAAGCTGAAAACGCGCGCTTCTGCTAACGGGAAGTTGAAAATGAGAAGGGATAGAAAGATTTAAATTAAAATAAAACTTTGTTAGTTTAACTAAAACCTTACAAAATAAGGTCTAAATACTTGAATTTGATTCTGTGCAACTGATTAAATGTATTTAGCATTATTTTAGTTTCCTATTCTGTATTTTGAGTTAAAGCCCAAGTGGAGGCTTCTTGTGTGCCCAAGATGGGCCATCTGTAAATGTATTTTAAGTTAGGAAAAAAGGGTACTTTAAGTCATCTACGGAGCTGTTACTTGCGAGAACTCAGCGAATAGTCGCTACTTAGTTTTCAGTATTCTGGATTTCAAGGAGCTTTATTTTAGCTAGATTATTATAGTGCATTCATTAAGATTAATCTTTTCCGAGTTTATAATAATAACTGACAAAAAATGGTAGTATGGAGGATTTAGAGATTAAAAAAATAGGTGCTAAGCCTTAACTAAAGCTACCTAGTCTTTTCAGGTATACTCTTAGCTTTCTTTTTAACTAAGCTTTAGCTTGGTGACCTATTCCTTTTAGGTAGAATAGGTAGTTAAACATTAGCCCAGGCTTAGTTTAAACAGAGTAGTACAACAGAAATGAGTTTGGTTTAGAAATTTTTATGTCGGATCTATTCTTAAATTTCTATACAGTAATCTTTTCGCAATAAGTCAAACTCAAATTCATATAAATAAGAGTGATATCACATCGTTGTGTCAAACTGAAATTTATAAGAATGAAATTCTCTTTCATTTAGGGATAAATCAATTTTAAATGAGCCCATAGCAGAATAATATTCATGTAAAGCTGATGTAACTAGACCAGATACGTTTGAATGCAATTAAAGTTAAGCTTATCTTGGAAGAATATTTAGTCAAATAGTTAGAGTTGATTGATAGCTAGAGTTAACGCAAAAGGAAATCTGAAAATCTCAGACAATGGATTGAAGCCATAGACTCATGACCATCCCATCTAGTTCATGGTAGTTTTAAACTTGAGTTTTGCCCCTTCGCTCACGGTATGATTATCCAGCAGTTACAAAAGAACAATAAAAAAACCCCTTCAAAAAATCACATTTAATAATTAGTAGAATGTCGACTATGCCAAACTTAGTAAAACAGATTCAAAACGATTTATTCAGTTCAAATATTGTTATTTTCATAAAAATGGAAGAATAAAATTGCGGTGCTAAAAAACTCCGTTTGGAAAGAAAAGATCTTTTACTAGCAAGGTATATATAGAAAAGCAACTTTAAATAAACTTTAGAGAGATTATTTTCTATTCAAAAAAACTTGGATAACATTAAAGACTTATCAAGTCAGATGAAAAACGAAAGGCAGATATTTTCCTAATCAGTTCACTGCTCTTGCTTGGACGTTTTCGTCGGACGGTAAGATTATATTTCTATTTCTGAGAATCATTCGCTAAACGGAAATGTCTGCAATGTCCTAACGAATAAAAAAACTTTGGCATTCCTCACACGAACTGCACATATTAATTTCTCATTATTAATCTCACCTTTCCTCTGTTAATGTGAGAATATGAAGGAAGTTAATGTTATGTTATATCTCTTGTCAGACAATTATCACCTACAGGAGGTTTTTTTATTTGTATTTTCCTCACTCACGTTCACGGAAAGAAGATAAGAACGTCACTGAGCTTCTGATGACGATAAGAGCAACCAGTAGTCTTTTGAAACAAGGAAATCTAAACGGCTGGAGAAAGGTCTTAGCCGTAGAATATATCAATGAGACAACATAACTTACTTCTTTCTTATTTCCACGTAGGCGTTTCTTTTGTTTAGCAAGCAGGCTAACATTTAACGATTTTAGTTCTCAAAAGATGTACAAACGAAAATAGGTATTAATATTAGGTACTGATTCTTCGTGAAAACGAAAAATTTTTATATTATCCAGCTCAAACTTCCCGTAGTTAGTGAAATCTATTTTAGATTTCATCTGCAGCATTTCATGAAATGTTTAAAATGTAAGCAATATTTTTGTACACAAACAGTAAAATTATTAGATTATTTAGAAATTATACTACTAACAGAAGTAACTGCTTCATCATTTTTAAGTAATATTTTTTCAGAGGGGACATAAATATCTAAATGCATTTTCCTTCATCTCGTGTTTAGAGTCATACCAGCCACCATGTTTAGAGTCATTAGCATACACGTTGCAAATTATGTATTTATTTTAATTTGTAAAATTCTCAGTATGATTCAGACTGATGCATATTTTTAAAAACACGAATTCATGTAATGACAGTCGCTTTTTGTTTACCTTAGGGTTCCTTTCCGGATGCTCACTCCTTCAGAACATACAGAGTGATCCAAAAGTCGCGTACATCAAAATTTCAAAAACTGGAGAAACTCCATAAGGGATATAATGGCACATTGGTTTAATAGATGGCTTGCCTGTACTATTACGAGGTATATATCACTTGTAATTACAGTTGCAGTTCATGTTGTCAGCTTTAAACACCGTTTATTTGAGGCAAGATGGATAAAAGGTTTTCACAATCAGAACTGACTTTTATCGGTTGACCATTACTTTGTCAAGCACATATTTGATTGTGATACAGTTTTTCTTATACTCTTTGTTAGTGATTGCAATATATTTATTCTTGACATCATCTATTTTGTCCCAACTCAGAAGAGACACACGGCTACTTCATTTTTTATGGCGAACGTTTCCAGTTTCTCGAAATTAACTTAACAAGGGAAAAATTATTGCCTTGTACGGTTCATAAACATTTGGGCGATTTTCCTTAAATGCTTCAATAATTGGTTTCTAGGAAGTAATGCTGAGTCATGAAAATTCATTCTACTTGAATGATATTTCGTTTGGTGAAAGACTGAAAAACTTATTTCCATCTTGCACTAAATAGGTAGTTTTTAAAGCTTATAAGGTATTTCTCCCGCCTTCCTAGCATGCCTTGGTGGTGTAGTGGTTAGCACACTCGGCACGTATTAGAGAGGTTTGTGGTTCGAGTCCCGGTGGCATATTTCTTAAGTGCACATCTGTACCGCCACTGAAGGAGGGGCTTCTATAGTGGACCAATGAGCTTCCAGTTATATTTCTGTCATTTTACCTGAGCTTTGCTCCAAATTTAAACTAGATGATTGAAAATGTTTTGCCACATAATTTCCTGTACAAAATAATTAAAGCATCCTGCATCTCTTGTGAAAATTTTCAGTTCGAAGTTAGATCAAATATTCGCATAATTATATATGTAAGTAGTAAAAGTTTTAGCATTTTTTTTGCAGTTCATATGAAAAAGGTGTTTTATAATAATAGCTAATGCACAGTTTTATTCAAAGTGAACTTTTCTATTTTGAATTCCTACATATTTAATGTGTTAAATTTCAGATTAATAACTGTTCACTCTTAAATGTATTGTCTGCACAAGAAACATTTTTCAAGCAGAATGAATTTATCTCATTCACAACGAATATATTTAATTTATTCATATATAACTCTTAACGTTAACAATAGGTATATCAGATATTCACAATATATATTTTGAATCTTACACTTTCAAAATCAAAGGTAGGAAAGCATTGAAATAAGAAAATACTAGATTCATTGCAACACTTTCATTTCTGGTCAGCTGAATAAAAAAAAACTATACACTTGAATTCTCTTAATCTTAATCCTGTAAATGCATAATATTCCAGGCTAATTATAGCTTGTATCATTTTCTCGAAATAAGAGTGATATTGTGCCGCGAACATTAATCCGAATATCAGTGCATGATAAGTTTCGTAAAAGTGAACTGTTGACGATTAAATAAACTACTAAAATGACAGCAGCATTTATACGCCATGCATTCATGACTGCAAAACAAATGCAAAATAAAACGTAAACAACAATACGCCCTAATATGCACAGTTCCAAAGATTCAGCGTCACAAGAGCAATAGAAGCTCATTGGTCCGTTTTAAAACCCCTCCCATAGTGGCGACACTGATGTGCACTTGTGAATTATGCGTCCTGGCGAGAGCAGTGCTCATTTTTCACATCTCCTGCTTGGAAAATAACCTAATGTCTCTACAATGGCGCCCAAACTAAAAAGGTGGTGGATGATAATTCTCCACCACCAGGACTTGGCGAGTAGGTCCCCTAATCCCCAGTCGCCCTTTTAAAGGGGAAGTATACAAGGTATTTCTCCCACCTTATTAGCGTGCCTTCGTGGTTTAGTGGTCAGCACACTCAGCATGCATTCGAGAGGTCCGTGTTTCTAGTCCCGGCGAGGGCATTGTTAATTTTTCACGTATCCTGCTTCGAAAATAACTTAACGTCTCTGCAAGCTAACAGTATAATCTTTAGCTCAAATTTGAAGTAATATATTATTTGAAATACTACAGGGGTGTCACCTATTCAAACAATTTTTGCTATTAATGTCCATTTCGAAGTTTCCATAATTTTTGAAAGTTTGATGTGCTGGATATTTAAATCGCTCTTTACGAATTTCATCACGTGCTTTATAAGCATTCATAACTTTATAAGCTTTATTGGCATTATTATTTCGTCGTAAGTATTTCAGTCGTTACGTTCGATCTGAAAGTAGTAATGTATTCACAGTTCAATTTAGTTTCCACATCCAGAGATAGCTGTTACTATTAGAAAGATTATACCAAATAATAAGTTACTTATTTAGAAACTTCTATTAGAATAATGAAATTAATGTCAAAGTTTTATTTGATCCTAAGTCAGAATAGTTAAACTGTGCACGCCTATAATCACAAATGAAATATTTCAAGATAAATTAAAAGTAAAGGGCTATCTACATTTAGAAAAGAGAGAAGGGAAAGGCATTTTTTAGATTACTTCTATTAAATAGTGAGGAATTTTAACCACGGGCAGAAGCATAAAAATATTTCAAACCCACAGTATAATTGAGATATATTATCGGACAAAATTAATTTTCAGTAAGAAAACCGATTATCCACACTGATGAGCCTTTCGACGATGAAATGAAAATGGAGTGATATTATAAATGATTCAAATGGAATAAGAAAAACCTAAACAGGATTTTTAATATCACCCCATGTATATTTGAGATATTTGATTTCATTGCTAATGCAGAAGATTTTTCTTTTAAATCGACAAAATAAGAACAAAATAACCATGCTATGTTATTTATCCTGTGTTAAAGCTGGACATACTAAACTGTTTTACATTAATGTGACAATTATCAGTAGCGTCTAAATATCAAACTATAATTCTACGAAGTATTATAAGTAAAATGGGCTGATGGGTTAAATCCTGAATCTACTTCTTAATGATCTAATTAGTTAATGCAAACGAAATTGGTGGATAAGTAAGCGCCAGTTGGAAGTTATGGAGCATTCTGTCAAGTCTGCAGTTAATCAGACTTCCTATTCTCAATCGCATTGCAGAAAGAAACATTCACCTTAGGACGAGATTAAGGCTAGACAGTTTGAAAATTTTGAGAACTTATTAGATACTGCTTAATATATCGAGCGTTTGTTTCATTCAGTTTTTTTACAGTATCCTAATTTGATTAACCATTTCTTTTTATAGTTTCCTTGTACCTAACGAAAACCGTGAAAACATATAAGCAGCCAGCCCAGTGGATCAAATTCGAAACGGCTTGAAACTAATGGCGTTCAGAGATTTCTAACATCTCTGTTCAACCGGCATCTAAAATATCGAAATCATGATTATTAATGAAAACTTTTATTTAATTTATTTACATTATATTATCTGTAATCAGAACTTTGATGCATGCTGTCAGCAAACGGAAGAGATTAAAAGAGTAATGCTTTACTGATAAATGAATGAATATATGAGAGTTTTTCCCTTACATATTCAATAGTAATATCGTACGCATTATCAGGTGGTCATTTCACATACACTAGATCGGTGATTGTAACAGGCGAGAGCATAGCTCCTGACAATCTGTGAAGTGCAAGTATAAAATGCAACTTCTCAAAGCTGCCTGAAGGCCATCTGGCTATTTTGTCTTTCCCTCTTTCTTACTGTGATTCAGCTTTCCAACCATTCATCTATCACTTTTCTTTTCCTGTCATCTTCAGGTCGTTCTATCTCCGTTAAGCTTGCCTGATGGCAGCCTACCCTTTTTTTTCAAGTAGGAAATTTCTTTCTTATTCTAACTCCAAATATATGTTATTTATATGTTTCCGTTTCAAGCACTGAAATAATTTCTTACAAAATTAGCAAATGGAAAAAAGTCTAGTTCAGATATGTAATCTGAGAACCTTTATACGTATAAATCTCAGAATTTCCCAAGTTCAAATACCTATATTCACAAATTTGGGTAAACCTCGCATCCTAACAATTAATTATCAGTGTATAGATAAAAATATTCTTTTAGATTTATTACCTTTTGGACCTCATAAAACTTTACAATTGCGGACAAGATTCATGAGTAGGAAATGACCATGCTTTTTGCCACTAAACTTTTAGTGGCAAAAATCAATTTTTGAATTTTAGTGGACCATGCCACTAAAATTTTAAAAAATGTTTCATGTTTTGAAATCGTATAAACTAATTATGCAAACATTTTTTAGGCACACAAATTGTAACAAATTTATAAATTATAGAATAAGTTACATATTAGTTAATTACTACAGAATATCAACAAATGGCTTTTAAAGAAAAAAAGTCAACCTTGAATTTTTTAATGTATTTATTAACCGATCACTCAAGGCAAGCTGAAAATGACATTGAAAATCTCAAATTTTGAAAGTAAAAATCTTGTGCAATTTTTATGGTACGAGAATCAAGTATTTTGCATTTCATTTTTTTAAAATGAACATAACGTTTTTATAAATATAAGTGTAGGGTGATTCTGATTTGCCGCCTCTGTCGGTTCATGAGTTTGCCATCATTCGCGATGCACACACAAAAAGCTAAAAAATTCCGAAACGAAACGTAGGAACAAAATTAAAACTCTCATGTCTATTTTTGAAGTAAAATTTTAATTCTAACATTTAAAAATACCATTTTACTTGTTTTTCTGTTTACGAAAACGTCGATGACATTGTAGAGATCTAGTTCATTGCTTCTGTTATTTCTATTCAAGTCTTGTAATGCTTTCTGTGTGTGCTCTGTATAGTTTAAAACTCACTTCACTTCTCGATTAAACACTATACACAGCATTCATGAAGACCTTTAATTTTGCAACCGTTAGTCGTAGACATATATATCTAGTAAAAAAATGTTTGAAATGGTGCAAATATTCATGTTTTGATATTTTGTAACTAAAACTTCAGTGTTTTTAAAAATTACAAAGCCTAAACTTTTATAAGTTTCTCAGGTCCCTACTTGCATTTAGAAAAATGTCATATGATTATAAAAAATAAAATTCAAAAAATATGACTCCCGTGCGATAAAAAGTGACTGATATATCTCAATTTGAAGTTGAAAATCCTTTTCTGAAGCCTTACATAAAGAGAAGAGAGAAATGTTTGCATTTGTAAATTGTAAAAAATAAAATTTCAGTTTAGAAAATGGTTTCTGTTGTTTAATAGGTTAAGTGAGGCGTATTAAATTATCGTGAAAAGTATGGCAGGGTCTTTAATATTCTTTTCCTGTTATATTCATCTTCTAGTCTTAGCGATAAGTCTAAAGAAACTTCTAGTATTCTTGACTAGCAGACAGTATTACTAGACGTACTTTAAAGTCTGTTTAGCGACTTATCGCTAAGACTAGGAGATGACTACAACAGGAGAATGGTCTAAAAAACTCTTTTATTGAACTAAATTATTTACAGACGTCACAGTCTTTGTCCTTGCAAATCAGCTATTCACCTCTGGTGATAAAACTAGAGACAATGGTAAACTAAACTAAATTTAAAAATAAGCTACACAAATTAATTTAAAGTAGCAAGTTGACTCAGAGCTACACCGGCGGCAAGAAAGTAAAGCTGAGATTCAGAATTCAAACAACTAGTAGAAACAACAACGTGCGCACTCAATAGCGAAATACGCTGTGAATAACCTCATTGCTACTCCAGTTTAAATACTCTCTCGTTCATTCTAACTCATTTACATCCTGGAGAGGAAACGCCGGAGAAGCAAGAAATAACAGAAAAGGCTAACAAATTAAAATAACTATTAATAAAAACAAATCTATGAGGGATTTTAAAAGCATAAAAAGAAAAAGAAAATCTGAAATGTTTCAGATTTTAAATTACGGCCAAAGAGGCGTTTTTTTAAACATATTTGGTGTTACCTTTACGTATAAAATATCATGTTCTTCGCACTTAAATCCTAAAATTCAGTTCAAGAACAATAACGCAAAACAATTTTAAACTGAGCATATCTTTAGAATTTCCGATACAAGGTCTCACGCGTTGGAGATAAAAATGTTTTTTCTGTACAACGTTGCCATTGGTCGCTTTGAAATCCTTGAGTTTGTTAATCAAAAATTGGTTAAAGTTTTACAAAATATAACAACAAAATATGAAATCGATAATAAAACAAATTTCAAATTTCAAATTTGGCCTTCCAGATGCCAACATTCGCATTAGGATTACGTCATTCAAAATTTGATGGCTCTAGGTACCGTTGTTGATTATAATGCGAGAAACATACATACATTTACACAGATTCTTCATTATTTAATTTCTTCAAATATAATACAGGGCGATAATATTTGGTGGCAACACTTTGAAAAGTTAAACGGACATTCAGAGTGATTCGACGCAAAATCGCGAAACGAAAACAATAGTCCTTCAGGGACAAAGCCTCTTTGAACTAATAATACAAATAATTTACAAAATAGATTTACAGAAACAGAACTTTAGAGATAAAACGCCTATCTAAACAACATCCTCAGCTCGACCTTCTTATTTAAAGATTAAACAGTTTAAAGTTTAAAACTTTGCTCTGAGTTTAATCCTTAGTACTACCATTTCTGGAGTTACTGCCGTTTAGTACTTCAGAGCTGGTATGAGTCATCGACATATCCGAGTTACGAAATGTTTCGCGACAAAAGGCATGTAAATAAGCCTTTTAGCACTGCATGCATTAACTCGAACATACCAAACCAACATTCTTTCATACTCGTGAAGAGGCAATGATTATCGTTAAAGGTAAAGAATTCAAGTAAAATTATAAAAGGACTTAAGGCTTGCACAAGTAAATAAAATTTTAATTTTATTAATATTTTTATAAATATTAAAAACAATCGCTTTGCTGTTATAGAAATATTAAAGAACAAAACTCTTTAGATTTTCAGTAGTAGAAACAGCTATTTGCATAGAATCTTAGGAATGGGGAATAAAAGTAAAAGGTATTCTGCAAGGTCTAGACGTCACCTGAAGAGACCATAAAGCTAAAATTAAATTACAGAAGAAAAATAATACACCAGAAAGAATTTACTCCTGATAAATGATGTTTCTAAACAAGTGATAACGCATAACATTTTATGATATATTTTATGATCTAACTGCGCATTATTTAGATTGTTGCAAAAATTAGGAATATCAAAAAATCAAATATTATCGATAAAAATACTTTATTATCTTTCTGAATTGACATAATGTTATACAACTGACTAAACGCACTAGTAGACAATAAAAAGGATAAAGGTGATGGATATTTGTAACGGAAATGACGTTCTGACAGAATGTCACATTTTAAGTTTTCATTTGGTTCATCAACCTTCATGGTCTATGATTCAGTATCTAGTACGCTTTTAGTGAAAATATTTTAACTCGCAGACGATAATCAGTTCAGAATTTTGTTAAAATATTAATGCCTAATAAAATTTCTAAATGTTTGTAAAGATTTAATACGCAACGTCTAATTACAGTAATCTCTCGGGGAAATATTCGACAAGTTCATGTTATAAATATATGCAGCAGCCATTAATAAAGATTCAAAGAGACAACTAATTTGAGCAATAAAGAAAATAATTACTTGTACGTATTTAACTCAGAGCTTTGGTAGACATGCTGTTATCAATGAATTGTGATATGAATCGTTCAAATAAGCTAGTATTCAAATTTCTCATTAAGCAACATAAATCGTATATCAGAAAAGAAGAAGTAAATACACTTTTTATTGCAAACTATACTTGATCCATTGAACTTAATTTTAACTCAAATTTACCTAAAATTATCTAAATAAATTAAGATGATAAATTAGATTTTCTTGAAACCATATGTAATCACAACAGTCTATCTACATAAACTAGTGAAGCTCAGTCCAGTTTAGTTTCCCTTAAAACTACCAAAATTTTTTTTATCTTACCTTTTTTTTTTTTGCTTTTTGTTTCGGTTTGCTCAATAGGTGTCATTATATTCATTTTGTCTTTGAATCCGTTAATTCACTTAGCATATCCTATTTACATGAGTTTTTGCTTCATCTTCTCTGCAGTTTGCTTCTCCTGAAATATGATAGCCACTCTCGGAATAGAAAATTTTATATACAATCTACGCCAATTTTTAGGTTATTCTTTTACCTAATTTTTTATTAAATTACTTAGTTTCAGTTAAGAATAATC
The DNA here is from genome assembly GCA_000611955.2 of Stegodyphus mimosarum. Taxonomy (NCBI): domain Eukaryota; kingdom Metazoa; phylum Arthropoda; class Arachnida; order Araneae; family Eresidae; genus Stegodyphus; species Stegodyphus mimosarum. The sequence goes on along the minus strand of KK118003.1, from coordinate 91,670 downwards.
TGTCCAACACGCCCTGTGTAACAGACGAATTGAATGTATGCAGTGACCCGCCCCTCTGATCTGTAGAATGGTTGGCGATGCTGCTCGCCGTATCGTTGCGTCTGAGTTCGAATTCTGAAGAAGCTCTTAAATTATTTCTAAGTGTATAATGTCTGTGCAGCATGGGGCATTTAAAATATTACTAATCCTTAATCTTAAATGTAATAACTTAGAAGTTGATGACATATGGCATAAAGATACGTCAACAATATAGAATAATAATTTTTTCGACGGCCGGATGAGTGTCGACGCATGATGACCGAATGATGATGCAATAAAATATTAGCAATGGTAACAACCGATTTAATACATTTTTATTCTTGACAAAACATTTCTAGTCACACATAGCTAATGCACAGTCACACATGCGCAGTTCTTGATAATTACATTGGTATTTTATTTATACATTTTTAATATGTTAGGAGCAAAAAGGATAGCGAAAAGCCAGCTGATAGGACAGAGAGCAGAGAAGAAAAAGCACACATCATAATATGAAGATCATTTCAAGAATACTTCAGTTTTGGATCGAATTTATTCTTATTGGTGTCTAAAGATTTCATTTTGCAAAACAACAAATTTTTATTCAACGTTATTATTGGCTGAACCATTTTGTAAGTACCATGAAATGCATCATGAAAGAACTGAGTAAGAACATGATAAGGATTCGTTTTGAAATGAGCAGCTTAGATAAATTTATTTTAGGCATTTTATACTTTAAAATTTTATCTTCCATATATGTATATATATATATATAGAGAGAGAGAGAGAGAGAAAGAGAGAAAGTTGCTTTGAAAAACGTGTCTAAAGAAAGACTAGTCATCGAAGAAAATAGTTCAGAACTAGAGTAAATAAGTGTATTTAATTGCTAACATTTATTTACTATTTATAAACTGATTGACAGTTATAAATAAATACATCAAATTTATGCTAGCAAACAAAGTTTAACACTTTTCACGACTCACCTGTAAGAACCACTAATCTTATTTAAAGCATAGAGATTGGATGAAGATGATTCCATTATTATTACTGTTTTAAAGTAACGTTTGGCTAAAATTTAATTTACTGAACTGAAAAAAAACCTATAATAGTTATTCATTTTATTCAGTACCATAAATCGCAAGTTAATATTCTGATCTATATCATGAAACCTTTCTACTAACATAATGATCAATAATTATGATTTCTGTTTTACTTTCTACTTATCCCTTTACAGCTCCTGTACATTTATTTACTTAATGTGTACATTGATTTACTTACTTTTATAAAAGGAAATAATAAAAGTGTGATAAACAGAAAAAGTCAGCACTGCCTACATATGATTTAAAATTATATCAAACATAGGAACAAAGTTTGACCTATAATATAAATTAAATATCTAAAATAATTTACACTTCCTTTGTAAAAAATCATTTTTAATATTCTAGTCTTACAAAGCACTCCAATCGTAAATACGAAATGTTGTTAAGTGCTAAAGAAATTTCTGAAAAGTCTTGTGTCTCAAGCTTATCATTCTCTCGTATAAAAATTTTTTCAAGGGATTTAAAATAGCGTAGTTCTAACTATAAAAATATTACATAGAATGAAACTAATAGTTTGAATAGGCCAAAAGCCTTCACGAGAAAACATATACATGCTAATGTACTGCTAAATTTACAGGCGAGTGACAAGTAACTCTCACTGAGAAATGAAAGCATTACACAGGTGTCTGGCTCTAATTATGTCTATGAAAAATATAAATTCTCTTGAAAAAGAACATGTAGGACAGTAATCTCACATTTATGCTTTCACTTTCGAAACTGCATGTAACAGCTTTAAAATTATTGGAATAAATGTAGTGTTTGCTCCAGAGAAAAAAATCAAGAGTGTAGCAACGAAAGCCATTACAATTTCGTGAAACTGTTAACTATTATTCAAAAGAAATTTTATTAATGTAGCCATTCATTATAATTTTTCTTTTATCTTTAACATGACAGAATACCAAGATATTAAAATATGGAACCTTATTACAAACTTCTAAATGCTTATTAACAAAGCATTATCTTTTATCTAGTTTTTATTGTATAATTTTTGAATAGTTAGTAGTTTTTTCACGTAAGAAGAAAACGAACTACATGAAGAAGATTTGATTTGATTGTTAAGAAACGTATAATTTCTGTCGTGGAATTTGTACGTTTGCGCTACTTAAATGCAGTTGCCTTAAATTATATTAAATGACCAAAGAAGTTAACTTGGTTTCAAAGGACTTATGATTTTCTGCTATTAACTCTATTGAAACTCATTTAATTTATAGTTGTTTACTTAGCCAAATGAACATTTCTTCCAGCTGGCCAGATTGGTTTGGTTTAGCTGATTACGGCAAAGCACGCAGGGGGGAGGGCTGTCTGCCTAAGAGGTCTGGTTTGGTTTATTGAGATTACGGCAAAGCACACTAGAGTTGTCTGTCTAAGCGGAGGGATGCCTTTGTGGAGGAATTTTTAAGGAAAACTGGCTCGCATACACGCTACACATGGGAAAAACTACGAAAGCGCCGATGCAGCCAGCCCTTTCGCTGAATTCGAACCCCGGACCGAACTACCAGTGTTCAGCGACTTTACCTGTGGAAGAAGAGGAATGACTTCTTGGAAGATATTTCAAAGGAAAACTGGCTAGTATACAAGTTACACATGGATAAAATCACGGAAACGCCCATGCAGCCAACCTGTTCGCCGGAGTTCGAACGCCGGAGTGTTCAGTGACTTTGCTGCTCAGCCGCTTGTGGTCTTCCCAAATGGCCAGATACTGCTCGTTAATCTCACGACCAGTGCTCATTATGTATTGACATTATTATTAGGTATAAGATGAAATGTATCTTAATGAGTATGCAGTCGAAGGATAAATATTATTCAAAAGTTGCATGTAAATTCAAAAATCATATAAATAATTTCAAAAAATCATGTAAATAATTTCAAAATTTGTATAAATAAATAATAACAAACGCGCATGCCTGGCCACATTTTAAAACTAAAAGTTTGTTTTTTAATAAAAATATCTTATTTGTCCTTCTTAGTTGTCCGTTCCCTGATCAAATCTTTTATCACTAGTTCATTTCTTAAGAAGGTACATATGTTAAGATATTATTTTTTCCTATCAATTCTTAAGAACTGCTTTTTTTATTTAAGTGTGTGTCTTGCCTTTCGCGCCTTTGAATATCAGCTTTTCGTTTTTTGCATGAAAATTAAATTTTCGTCTCAGTTTCAAAATTCACCAGTTTTAACTTATCTTTTAACGTTAGGTTTAGTTTAGTTTATTTCATTATGGCAAAGTACGTGAGAGCTATCAGCCTAAAGGGATTTTATTTTAGTATTTTAAATGAAAGGGATTTTTAATATATATGGAAAGACGTTTTTTGAGATAAATGACACATTTTTTATCATATCGTAAACTCAGAAGAAATATCTAGATGTGCTAAATACAGGAAATTTAAATCATGTTAAAATATAACTTTTGCTCTAGTATGTAAAAAAATGGGACACTTCTATATCTCCCATTCTACTGGGCCGATTGATGAAATTCAACTAGCGTTTTTCCTTTCTCGAAATTGCGACTTAGGATATATACAAATTTAAATATATAGCACTGTTCTAATGTAGGTATTTTGGCACAAAATCGGTCATTTTCTGAAATAACATGTCAATGTTTTTCCACATTTTGATTCTACGACTCACATTATGCCAAACTGCGAAGTTTGGTAAAAATCGCAGGAGCAGTTTGAAAAAAATTAACTCCTCAATGTTAATTGAATTTGATATATATTTATTAATATCTCTTTTTTTACTAAACTTATTAAATTCTTCTATCACATTTCAAAATTTAGGTTCATTCCAAATAAAATTTGCCAGTTTTTTATGAATTACTTTTAAAATTTGTATGCTTAAATAATTTTTATAAACTTTTCGAAAAATATTTTGAATTATAATCTAGAAAATTTTATTATTTATTATTATTATCATCTTAAAGTAGATGTATTTCTAAGCATACCTGCAAAAAATTAGAGTTTTTTTATTCAAAATTTCTTAAGATATACGTGAATTTACGTATTAGCGCGTTTTGATTTTTGGAATATTTGTTATAAGTAGTAATAACGTTTACGCATTTTGTTAAAATTATTTGAAAGTATGAACGATTACTTTTGTTCCGCTCGTCTGCAATGAAAAAAAAGGAAAGGCAAATAGATTGCTGTAAATTAAAAAGTTCGCGAAGTGAATTATTCTTTTGCGCAAATTTAAAAAAATGCGCGAAGATAAATTTTGAATTTCTCCGCAAATTTCTCACCAAAAATTATAAAATTTAATATCTAGGGATAATTTGAGTAGTAGAATAGAAATACGGAAAACAATTGGTATGTGTTTTCAGAAAAAGTCCGATTTTATGTCAAAATACCTATATTAGAACAATGCTATATATAAATATAATACATATGCTAAGTCGAGACATGATAAACTCAAGTTGAATTTCGTCAATCGGCCCAGTTGAATGGGAATTATACACCTGTCCTTTTTTTATCCCGCAATGTACATAGTTGATGCTTAAGATTTAACCTAAATAAGGTATTTTCTCCCTCATTTCTGCAGACCTTCGTGGTGTAATTGGGAGCATACTCAACGAGTATCTGAGAGTTCCAGGTTCGAGTCTCAAAAAAAGAAAATCTAATGACTCTAGAGAGGCACTCGAACTAAAAGGTGGTGAACACTAATTCGTCAACACCAGGATTTGGCGATTGGGTCGCCTAATTCCCAGTCGCCTTATAAAAGGGGAAGTATATAAGGTATTTTCTTCCTCCTTCCAGCATGTTTTCTTGGTGTAACGGTAGCACAATCAGCGTGTATTCAGGAAGTCCAGGTTCGTGTCCCGGCGAGGGCCTTGATCATTTTTATGTCCCCTGCTTCAAAAAAACCTAATGAACCGACAAATGTTTCGAACTTTTTCATAAATAACTTAAACCATTTGCTAAGCTTGCTTTATTATTTTCTAATTTTTTATGTTATATGTTATTCTTATCTGTTTTATAAATTTACTTCATATTAAGAGCCTATCCATTATCTGTTGGATAATGTATAACCAAAAAAATATCAACTTAATATGTCGAACCTCACACATTTTTCCAAAGCGACAGCGTTTATTAGCATGCAGTTATCTTTTTAATTGCAAAATAAAAAAGGTAGAACAAATATTATAATATAAGAAGCAATATTTTTTTGTTGTCAGAATCTTTTAATATATCATAGGAAGTTAAACATCAGCTTAACAGGAATGCTAAAATGCTTCGGACGTTCCTTTCATATTTTTTGCTGCGTTAGATGCGGAATAAATGCTTTTCGAAATAAAGGAAAAGCATTTTCTTTTTATCTCCTTTAAAGATGCTTTCTAATGACGAATCCATTCAGAGGAAACGGAAGCACGCCAGAGATGCGGACTTACACTGTAATAACTCTGCGGATAATTTAATCATTGATTTCAAAGACAGTCTGGACTAAATTTGATTGTTATATTGAATATGAAAATTGTAGATTCAAAACACAAAAATAAAAAAAATAATCACGCATTTACAAAAAGGTAAAAAGTGTTAAATTCTTGAAATTTCCTTTAAACGTTAACCACTAATAAACAATTAATTTTTCTTATTTTTTAACCAATAACACGTATGACATATATACCTATCAATAGTTTAAATGTAAAGCTATAGGGAAATAATAAAAATAAAACTATAGGGAAAAATATAGGTATAAAAATAAAACTAT
>KK118003.1:0-81056 GCA_000611955.2 Stegodyphus mimosarum | reverse complement strand
TATATATATATATATATTATATGTTTATATGTATATATACTTACATTTACATCAAGGCATACACATATATATGTCATAATATAGAAAGGCAGACTAAGTAGATGTAAATTTATAAGAAAGAAGGAACTTGAAAGTCGTGGCAGATTTACGTATTCACTTTTATTTTAATTGACATTTGCGGCCACGGATAGCTTGGGACACTAATCGTGTCTATTCTAGAACATAACATTTACATTTTAAATATTGTTGCGGGAAGACGAGAGCAGCGAGATAGAGTCTTACTGGCAAGAGAGGATGTAAAAAAGAACGTTATGTTCAAGACAAAAATTTTAATTCAGAATAACTTAATTCGGACTTCGCTATAATCGAGAGAGGTTTATTATAAGCAACTATTATTTTAAAAGAAAGAGGGGAAATACCCAAATTAAAATCAGTAGTTGAGATTGCCTAGGAATGACCTTACATCTTACATTATTCGTAGACAAAGGCAAGGCTATAAAAATAATAAAGGTTTATTTTTCTTTCCTTTGGTCATGCAGTCTTAAAAAAACAAAATGGTCATTTATCTTCAGCTTGATTTCTTATTTTAATTTTCAGCCTTACTTCACTATTGAGAAATAAAAACCGTGCTTATTTCTACATCAATTTTAATTTTTTACGTTAAAGCTCGTTAGGCTAACTCGTAACTCAAGCTTTAAAAAGCAAATTAACCTCCCGGCCCTGAATGCCCAGACCTACATATAGATGTTTCCTGTGTGCATATTAAAATGTGTAATTTTTTAAAATTTGCTTTAGTCGATAAAATCTAGTTTTATTTACTATTGTAAATTTATTCTTCATTGAAGAATATGTAATTTATGAAACATCTATTTAATAAACTATCCTTTTTAGTAACTAAAATAAATGTCTCTTAAATTGTTTTCGCGTTTATTAGTATTTATACGCATCTAAAAGAAAGCATTGAATAGTTACCTTAATGGGTCAGATTTAACTTATCCATGACGCATTTAAACTCTTCGATTTAGTATAAATATCTGGATTTATTATTCTAGGTTTTTCAGGATAAGGCTGCAACATTGATAAAATTCTGAATAAATAATATACATCTCTTTAGTTTTAAATTTATGTCCAAAATTTATAGGGTGCTTATGTTAAACTAACCAGTCATTATGATTTTGTTCTTTAACTTCTTCTCGTATTCCTCTCAAAAATTCAAATTAGTGTTTTGTGCATTTAAGCTGATGGCTTTTCGATCTCAGAAGAGAGTTTCTGGCACTCGCTCTGTGCTGTTACATTCTATCAGCCCTATCTAAATGTAATTATCACGATTTTGCATTCTCTCACAGCTGATACTTTAAATGCAAGTAAATTATTTGAGCCAGCTTGTAAATTAGTAGTTGACTGTGTCGCCTGAGATTACTTTATCAACTTTTAAATTTAAGTATCTAATGTTGTTTAATTTACATCGCCACATGTAGTGGTTTATCTGTACCGGACTTGAATCTAAAGGATTTTAAACCGGCAGATAAAAATAAGTTTGAGCAGTTGGTGAGAAATGTTCTAGACTTATTTGATACCCCAGGATTGACCCATGTGGTCAATCACTCAATAAAAACAGACAGGAAATCACACCCTTTAGAACAAAACCCTATTACTATGACAAGGTCGAGGACAAAATAATACAAAATCTTCCTGCAAAAATGGTGAAAATAAAATTATAATCCCCATAAGTAGTCCCTACATTAGCCCCCTAGTACTACGTTGAGAAGAAAATAATCTCAAATATACTGATTTCAAAGCGTATCGTTTCACTGTTGATTATAGAACTATACAGTAGCATAAAAAATTGTCGGTTTACCTCTTACCAATAAATGAGGAAACAAAAGGAAAATTAAATCCACAAAATACATCAAGAGGTTAGACCTCACATCTGCAGATATGTGTGAAACCACAGGCCGTACCGGAAAGTGCATTTATCCTGAAATCAGGGATTTAGAGCTTCGATAGAATGCTGTTTGGCCTATACGGAACAACCGCCACTTTTCAATGAGTCATGAATATAATTCATCTACTCCGATGACATAATAGCTACGTGCAAATGAATTGATGAACACATTTGGGATTTACACTAATTTTTTCGCTTCTAAAAGAAGAAGGTTTAAAAGTGAATGCGGCAAAACGCAAAAATCATAGCCAAAGAATTTCGATACCTGGCTTTAAAATATCTTAGAGGGGAATTGACACGGAAGATTCAAAAATTGTAGCGATAAAGAATTATCCACTAAATAACATGGCAAAGAAACTGGCGTCTTCTTTCGACTTGCGCTCTTATTATAGAATATTCATTAAAGACTTTGCTGATATATCAAAGCCACTGTTAAATTTAAAAAGTAAAAAGCCAGATTCACTTGGGACAGAAGGAAACACAGCGTTTGAAAGATTTAAAGCGAATTAAGCTAAGTTTTCTTCTTGAAATTTCCTGAAGAGTATGGTAAATTAGAAATCGCCGCATTTGCATTGAATTTTGCAATAGGGGCCGTGCTTATGCAAGAAGGACATCCAGTTGCAGATTTTAGCAAATGATTTATTCCATTCAAAGAAATTACTCTGCTACCGAGAGAGAAACTTTAGTATTCCTGTGGAGGTATAGAACTTTCAAGTTTCGCGAAAGAGCCTGTTACAGCGTGTACGAACCATGCGGCTATCGTGCGCTTGCACTTCGTTAATAGATTTTCAGCTAGGCTCATAAGATGGGTTCTTAAATTGCAAGAATACAATTTAATAGTTAAAATCACTCCTGGGAAGGAACACGTTGTAGCGGATATTCTACCACGAATTAAACCAGATCATAAGTGGAAAGACGTGAAATGTACCATGTTAATTTCTAAAATTTTAGATTCACGCGAAACAACTATTGCAAAACTGCAAGTAGGCGAGGAATTTAAAAGTAGATATGCTTACATGAAACATCCCGATTATTTTGAGCACCACGACATAACAGGAATTAGAAACAAGGTTGCGAATTGCGAATTATTAATACGTTTTTGTTCTATACTAAGACAATATCTAATAATAATGAATTAAAAACCGCTTATCCCTGCGAGCTAGAGGTTAAGGAATCGTATGATGCGCCAATCTTTGGTAATTTTGGAATAAGAAATACAGCCTAGGAGTAAGGGAAGCTATTTATTTTCCACAGCTACAAAAATTTATAACGCAGTATGTCAAGTCCTGCAACATTTTTAGTCAACGATATTAATTATAACCCGGCCGTTTACCTAAATAGCATAAAAGCTACATTCTCTAATGAAATAAAAAGAATTGATTTATTAGGTTTCCTATCCATGTAGTGAAAAAAATAAAAAAAATAGGTATTTACTCGTGATCAGTGATCGTTTCCCGAAGTGGGTAGAAATAATTCCTTACAAAATGTGCTTCCGCTAAAATTGTTAAGATATTTATTCTTAAATAAATTTATAATAAAATATGAAGCTGAATAATGAAATAATCTCGGACATTAATTCAATTAATAAAACAATTCATTAAGACAAATGTTTGAGGATATATGCACGGGTCTTGACAAAAAATAAAATCATACCTTATCGACCACAGTCAAATACTGCAGAGATGGAGAACAGAAATCCAGTTAAAATTATACGTAGCGATATAGGAAATTATCAGCAAGGCTGGTACGGTTGCTCCAATGAAGTGGCCTTTACATTGAGAACAGCCAAACGCGATAAAACGTGGATAACACCTGCTGAATTATTTCTTAGCCGAAAGTTGATTACACTCTTTGTTACAGCAAACTGACAAGCATGTTGTTATTAGTTGATTACCTTATTTGCATCAAAATTGGTAATTTGTTGCAGTAAAACTCATTATGTTTAATTTAAAAGCAATTGAGGTTTTAATTTGCCGCAATGCATATGCTTGCAACTGTATAAATGTCTAAATTTTTAAAATGTAATCTTAGTTTCAAAGTTAATATTAAACAATTCAGAATGTGTTAATTAAAAATATCTAGTTTCAGAATGTTTTCACAGGCATCTAAGTCATATTAAACAAGATAAAAAATTTGTAAAATTTAATTAATGGAAAAGTCTATTACTCTTGAAAGCTAAACGAGACACTACTTAATTAGTTTTACTCCTACAATGTTTAATTCTGTTCTTTTGAAACCTTTAGTAATTGAAGTTGGGTCTACCATACAGAAATAAAAAATATTCTAATAGCGACGCTTTGTTTCGAAGTCTGGTTTAAGAATCATTATACAGTACTGAAACACCAAATTTTAAAAGGAAGATTTAAATCTGTTACTTACTAATGCTTATCGCACTCAACGGTAACTTCTTAAATTTGAATTGAATGTTTTGTTCTACTGCATATAATTTTAACATTTGGTAATCTTTAATTTGCTCGAGTCCACTTTGCTGTCTCCAAAAGAATGCTTACTTTGACACTTAAGATTAAAACGTGATAAAATATTTTTAGACTATTGGCCAAATGTTTAAAATTGTTTTAACTTGTTTCTAGTAATAAATCGTAATCCTTATATTTGTAGTTTCGAATAAAAATCTAAACAAATCATATTTGCGTAATTACTTACAATGTATGTAAGTCAGTATGTATTGCAATATGTGTAGGTATACAACATATACAACCCCAATGACTTGTGTATGTAGTTTCTCTAATGTATTGTGATGAGAGAGATTAATCGGTAAATGTTGTTGTAAAGTCTGAATAATGCCCACCTTGATCTATTTTTGTGACATTCTGTTTCTGTCCTTATTAAAATTTAAGGAAGTACAAGGATACTTTCATTATATGAATTTTCTATAGGTTGTCCATTTATACTTAATGTTTACCAATAAAATGTTATTAATTTATATCTTTTCTATAGCTTCATTTCGTCATGAGGTTCACTCTTTCTAGAATTTATGTAGATTTGAGTGGCAAGCGATTTTATCATAAAGTTAGAAAATTGCGCATAGGTGTGTGTGTGAATGTTACCTTGTCCGTCCTCATAGCACTACCGTGGAAAGTATGTTTTTCGGCGATTCCGGACGCTGTTCTTGAACTAAATACTGCAACTCAATGATAAGCTTAGGCTGGTAAATTAAAAAGTTTGAATCTCTGTCGCGGTCCTCGGTCTTAGGGAAACCTTGCAGCCTCTGATAGTAATATATCAAATTGTTTGAATTAATAGTATTCTGGAAGAAGCTTGTACTTAATTCAGATCCAGGTGAGTGGTAATTTTATGTTGTATAGTTTTAAATTAATCCTCAAAAGTGGTAAGGCAGAATAAATTTAAAATTATTCTATTTATACATCTGTTGCTTTCGAGCTTAGAAATATTTGTGGTAAGATTCACCCATAGAATCTATGTAACACCCTCAAATTGTTTGTAAGTGAGCTAGGTAAGTTTAGTTGAACCCTCGAAAGGTGTTACAAAATTAACATTTTAGATGGAAACAAAGGTCACAGTCACACGACCAACTTACGGCCAGTTACAAGGACCAACGAATTCTTCCCAATTCCTTTAAGCTTTTTTTGTAAGGAACCTAATCACATAAAACTTCTGGCTACGTCAATACAGTCAGGTGATTATTGCCCCATACTAAATCCTCCAGCGAAGTCACACCAGCTTTAGGAAGAAGGGAGAAGGTTTAAACAAACATTTTAATTATAACTCCAGCTTAACAATTTTACACCACTTGGTATAATAACAGAACAAGTCACCGCTTCTTGCAGGATTTAACAGAACACAAAAGTTAATGTAAAACACAACCAATTTAAATATGAAGTTAACAAAGCAAAGTCTGCCTCTACGATTTGGCTCAGGCCATGCACTCATGAGAGCAGACATGGCTAGCAAAGGTTAAAAGCTGATTCAAGTAAATCTAGGCGATAGGCGAAAGTAGCAATAAAACTGTTAGCGGGTCGCTGGCAAAAGATCAGTGGACTCCTAACTTCAAGAACTGTGTTCTTATATGTATTAACTCATTTGCATCCTGGAGGGATGCTCACGTCGCGTGTGATTACACTTACACACTCTACACGTTACATATTATTACACCCTACACCAGGTTTCTCAATTATTGATACATGTATCACTAATGGTATATCAGATAATTTTTGGTGTGTGAAATTTTACACAAAAGATTTACATGAAAGTTCAAAATCAGTATAAAATGGCGACTTTTTAGTGCACATATTGGTATATGATGGTACGCATACTTTTTATTTACGCATAGTATTTATGTGGTACAAAATTTAAGAAATTTGAGAAACCATGCCCTACACATTCATTACATTTATTTCATTCATTGTTTTTTAAATACAATGTTGTTATATTATTTGCATATGTATGGGTATAGAGAAAAGTAACTCATTAACTTTCTCTTGATTTGAATCATTAAATTCTTTCCATTTATGACAATTTACGATTATGCTGTTTTGCTCAAAAAACATCCTTAACGAAAATCAGAGGATATTTATTTTTGACCGGATTTTCAATTTCCTGCATAGTTAAAGAATTTTAATAATGCAGTGTGCATCTTGTTCCTTGTTGCCAAAGTCGGAGACGGAATATCGATATCTTTTTTAAATTGAACATTTTATCAATATTTATCTGATAAGGAAAGTTGTGACGATTATTCTTATGTTTTATTGAAAATTAGATTTAGAGTTAAACACTCTCCTTCTTTCTTGGTGCATAACGTAATTTTTCTCAGACCGGAAAGTAGTGCAAATTTAAAGGCATGCAGCATAGCTTAAAAGCGGGAGTTTAACTGTGGCATATTGCAGCGTTCGCCGCTTCACGGCTGTTTCACTCAAGACAGTACTTTGGAGCAAGGCACTACTTTCTTTCGCTCAAGGCACTACTTGGAGAATTCGTGTAAGGCAAGAAATTAGGTTATAACTATGCCGTTAGTAACATATTAAAGTATTTGACTGTAGTGCAGACAGACCAAGTGTTTATCTTTGAATTAGAATTTAGTATTCTCAAGTCTGAGCTTTATCTGTATTAACAGCACCCTCATATATGTAATAATGTTATAGGACATGTCATCATCAAACTGAACACATTACTTTCGTTGTTTGTAGAAAATTTTCATTTCCGCTGAGTTTGTTAAAATGAGAAGTGACTTTCTTTGTTGAGTGTCCGTTTGGGTTGTAATTTTCAGTTGCAAATAACAAGCTTGATAAATTTTGTTAGGATTTTAATTTGATTTCTGTTTCGTATTAAGAATAAAATTTAAATATTTGTTAAAGCTGATATTCCGCCAACTGCCTATATGTTAACTGTTAAATTGAATGTTCACTTTAAATTTTTTTCACACAACAGAGTAATGAGGTAAATTCATAAGTAATGAATAAAAATTCATTTCTTATTGTAGAATGTTTTAATACGTTTAAAGAATCAGATACTGCAAATTTCATTGCCTTTCGTATCTATGGCTATATAAAATTTCTTAAAGTAATAAAATATTTTTTTTATTTTCTCGACGAGAAAATATTTAAATTAATAAGCAAGAATTTTGGAGTAGTGAACTTGAATGTGACTATGGTCACTGCAGTTTCTGTAGGAGTACAAATTCATACGGAAGTAGTTGTAAGAACGAATATCTAATTATAAACAGCAGTGACACAATTTTTTATGGTCCATGACAATTTATTCCGCCTTTAATGTTTTGAAATGAAAAGGTGTGCTTTCATTTAACGCCTCATTTAACTGTGACTGTAATGCCAGAGAAAGTTATGATTGAGATCTGTTCAGGGAATAGAAAATGAGTGTTTTATCCCCGAGCTAATAATGTGGTGCTCGCTATCTTATAATGAGGTGAAGCAAACATATTTCTTTTCTGAAAGCTTCTAACCAATAGTTATATGAAGGATACAGTCTACCTCTCATCATATCTAATAATTCAAATAAATGCAATTACAAAAGATTATAACAAAACCTCAAACTTTCTATTAGTTTTTACTAACGGACAAATGCTTTCCTTCAAGTAAATGTCCTTTGACTCCTGTAATATAGGTGTATATGTAAACACTACATATAAACATTATAAGCTATACAAAGTATTGAGATTTTAATGAGTGTACTTCCTGTATGAAATATTGACAATATCAATGTTTAAAGCCTTGTAGAAATAAATACTGAAATTTATTTATGAGTAGTTACCTTGTGAACTGTATTAACCTAACAAATGCTTCATAAAGGTTCTTTATAATTTGGAATTCATGTTAGTGACTTCCGTTAACCACGATTAAAATGACTGGTCTCCTTTCATTTTGCTTTATTTCTTATCGTAACTAGTCGATTGCCTTTACTCTTTTATCTCTTATCTTAATATTTTAACCAAACAAGTCCAGACTTACGTACTAAATGAATAATACTGAAAAAGTCAGTTGGATACCATCTTTCTCATTCTACAGAAAACTATTTTATTTTGATGTTACTAAAGATACTGGAGATCGAACCGGAATTTCTCGATTTACATTTGAACACTCTAACCGCTGATCAATCGAATTTTTCAATCTTACTTATCGTAAGTGGTCGGGGATATTTCAAGTGAAATCTTACGATGTAAGTTTACCTTACTTTTGAAATTAGATGAATAATATATCAGAGTGCAGAGTATGGGAAGGAGCTATTTTTAAGATCAAACTGGAATGATATAAAAGGAGCTGCTATTTTTAGGTTCTTTAAAAAGCATATTTCGGAAAAAATATACTTAATAGAAAAGGAAGAGCAACTTGCAACATCCTAAATCACTTGATTTCAAAGAATGATACAGATGGCTACAGGCTGTTGGAATCAGATGAATATCTCTCCACTAAAGAAATCATAGAATCGATATGTAAGTGGGGAAAAGATAACGGAATTGGCCAGTGAAATAATGAATATCAGAAAGTCTAGATCATATGAAAAAGACGGAAGAAATCTAAATTATAATGCAAACCCAACTGATGAGCGGTTAAATATCAATGTAAGTAAAATTGAATAAAAAACTCTAAATACAATGATATCATTCTGTCTCTTTAAGTCGCTTCAATGCGAACGAGAAACTGAGGAAAATAATTAATGATCAATATGTTTACATCAAATATGAAAGTCTTTAAATGATAAAAAATAGGTATGAAATGATATAAGTGGCAAGAAGTTTCTGATCCAGTTCCAATTTCTATGTCTGCAAAACTTTTGAGAAAAGGCCGCATATAAAAAAATACCTTCTTTGACAGAAAAATGTTCCCAGTTCTTTCGCTGATATTTAAAAGTATAATTAATCTTGATTTTAACAAACATTGCACTAAAAACGTTGCAAAATTCCAAGTAATCCTCGATATTGCACAGCCCAGATCTGAAATATAGTTTTTACTATTAGCCAATTTATCCGAATATTATGGTAATCTGAACTGTAGCAGTTCACCGCATATTTCAGTAGTCTATTGGATTATTTATCATCGCTCACCAATAAAATATTTGAAAGTAAAGAAAGTTTAATCCTGTTTATAAGGTACTCATTGCAATAGAAAATCTCAGTCTTGATTTGCTTTTCGAATTCATTAGACATTCATATTTACAATCATCATTAGACGTTTTTCTCTTATTTGCGTAATTAAACTTAGTTATCATTTTGTTATTTCGGATATTATCATTAAATTTTGGAAGAGCAAGTAAATGAAAAGTAAAATTTCACATCTGCTCTTCGAAAGAATATTCCGTTGCAGAAAAATTGTACTTAATTTTAAATTAGATTAAATCTACATTTGCTAAATGATGTAATTAAATAAATTACGGAAGAAAACAAATCGATTAATAAGAAGAATAGGAAGATAGACCTGGTAAATTTCAAATACTTCTTTCTGATCAGATTATCGTTTTGAAAAACGAGTCCTAGAAACAAATATATTGATTCTTTAAGTAAATTATCTGCTCTGAATAATTATATTCGTTTTGTAAATAAATACGATGTAGCTTTGAACGATAATGTTTCTGGATCAAAAACTGTATATTACTTTGTTAATTTCCTGAAATTGGTTATATATACTATCTTTTTTTCGTTTTAAAAGAATGAAATCTCGAGCATGGTTTTTATGATTCCAACACATTTCACATTGCGTTATTTAGTATACAATCCACACAAAAATGTCTGCCTCTACACGAAAACATTTTTAAATGGGTTAGATTTGTTGAAGTTTTTACTTTAGGCATGCTACATTTGAGATAATTTTTCTACTTTAAATAACCTTCAGAAAACTGGGAAATAATCATTTATTTATTTTATTCTTTGTCTTATTAGGATATTTCTTAAAATTGCAAGGCAATTTAAAAAATAAGATCTATAGGAACCAGCGAGAAACTTTCGTTCACATTTATAGAAATCTCATCTCTGAAAATCGAACCTGAAATTTTTTCGGATCTATTAAAAATGCAAATATGAATTAGATACCCAGAAATAACCCATATTGAAAGAGTAGCTATTTTCAATGAAGATTAAACTCTCAGTCCACCAACCAGAATTGCTGTTTTTTCCCCTTGCTGTATACATTAGGTGCCACAAAAATATTCAACGAAGACACCTTCTTACTATCCTAGTTCCTTCTTGTACTGAAGACCTTTTCAGGCGTCATTGCTTCTCCATTGTCTGGCGTCAATTTTCAGGTATCATTGCCTTTGCATTTGTTTGGCGCCACATTTCAGTCGTTATTGCACTTCTGCATAGTCTAGAAATCGAACTCGAGTGTGCCTAACGAGTTAACTCTAGCAATTCGTGTCCTTTAGGATTATAACCAGGTCACGTTTACTGTTCGTATTCTGGTTATGCAATAGAAAGTAGCTATACTTAACTTCATAGGAACCGAGATAAATTTTAAAAATATCAAAGAGCCAAAGTGATATTTATATCGCTTAATTAAATTATATTATATCGCTTATTAATTAAAATTATATCGCTTATTTAATCTTTAAAAGTAGTAAAATAGTTATGGAGCAGACAACAAAGGTTCAAGGAAATTAGTAAGGATTTCATATTGCTTAATTAATGTCATTATTTATAAATGAATCTCATCTTTACTTTACTTTGCATTTAGGAATATATATTTGTATATTCTCGCAATATGCAAAATTTAAAGTTCTGTAAAATGTGCTGAACACGTTTCACTTTTCATTCACGTCCTGTGTAAAGTAATAATTTGTAAGATAGAACCACGAAATTTCTTTGCTCCTAATATGTACTAATATATATACGCTCTTCTAGACAGAATAAAACAAGTGAAACAGAGTAGCTCGCAGTAACGAGAACTTGCAACTGAAAACAAAAACTAATTTAAATGAAACTGTCACTTTACCGGGCATTTTGCATCAAAGCTAGTCCCTTAATTTTCTTTAAAACTAACATGAGGACCAAAACACAAAAATCAAACCTAATCATATTTTTCTTATTATCATTTTTTCATTAAATTTTAAACTCATCATAAGATATTCCTCCACACTGCAAGTCATAACTATGCAAATTTGTAACATCGAACAATAAGATTTGAACTTATATTTCTGATTTCTGCTGTCTCGATAACCATTAAGTATACTAAAAATAACACTGAAGCAGCAGTCAGTTGCAGAAATGGATTTATATGATTTTGTGGGTCATAATTTGACGATTAGCTCATGGCTTTTAATTTTAAATAGCTTCAATTTTAATGTCATTTTAAAATTTATATCAGTTATTTTTAAAGTAGTGTGTTTTACCCCGATTTCCGTGTAAAATCTTAGCTCTATTTTAAAATTAAACTTCTATGTTTTGCAACAGTTAAAATGCTGAAAAGTAGTACTTTGGAAATTCCTGTTCCATAATCTGTGGCATATTTAATAATTGTCTTGACAAAAGCAAACAAAAAGTTTTGTACAGTGGAGCGGAAAAGGTATTTCAAATATAATATTGTGGCTTTGCAGGATAGCAGTACCAGAGCAACTAAATTTTGAATAACATTTTTATCAGTATGTGAGAAATTGACACTGCATACATTTATGTTAAGAGCAAAAATTAGTGAGCAATTTGTAATGAGTTCCGAGCAAAACGGTTTTGGCTTAGTAGAAAACAACGAACAATGTCTGAAAATGTTTTTGCCGCTAGACGGGAAAGTGGTTAGTGACTCCGACTGTCGTACCGAAGGCCCCGGGTTCGAATCTCGGAGAAGGAATAGAGGTAATTTGTTCATCTCTTTATAGGAGGCAACGGTGGCCCACCTATTAGGTGCTGCCATTATAAAAAGACCAATTCTTCCAGCTTTAGTAGTGGCCAACGCCTGTAAACGGCCAAAGCTCGCCATTGTAAAAATCATTGAAACTATTTATACAACAATAAAATGTTGCGACATAACGGTACCTTTTCACTCGCCTTTGTAACTGCTTAGAATATAGACAGAGAAGACCTTGTACTTTGAAATTCTGTTTGCCCAGCTTCATTTTTAAAAGAGATAGGAAATGTATCACAGTATATCTAACACAGTAACGAATGTGATGAGGAGTTATTACCAGCAGTTCACTGTGGGTTTTAAGCTCCTTCCAGTCTGTGATTTTATTCCCAAAAGAGAAAAACTATTAAATGGAGTGAAGATTATCTATAGCCTTCAGGTCGTAAAGAGAAAAATCCGAACTAGACCAATGTACTGTAAAAGTCACAACTTCTATATTTTAGGATAACTGAGAGCTTTTTCGCGTTAGATAACTTTTATAAAATGGTTCATAAGACTCAAATTTTGCACTTTCAGCGTACAAACATATATTTGAAGATTGGAATATATATATATATATATATATATATATATAATGTGAAAGGAAGAGTGATTGCATAGATGGTCATTCATAAAGAACAGGAAACTTAACAGTTAAGGGATATTAAATATTCCTTTTTATTTTGATTGATATTTCCGGCCACAATTCACTTGGCACGATAATCGTGCCTATTTTAAATATTATATAGTTTTGATAGTTTTCCGGTAAGAGAGAAGCAACAAGCAGCGCCTTTGAGGTAACAGAAGCAGAAGAAAAGTGCTTAGTTATCCAGTACGGCAGCTTATTCAGGGAAAAATTTCGGTTATTGAAATTTTGAATTCCGAATCAGCTACGTCATCATCATTATGAAGGCTTAATCTGGAAATGACGCAGTCCAGAAAAAGTTATTACTATTTTTAGAATAGAGAAGGGAATTTTTAGAATAGATACAAACTAAAATGAAGACTTTTAAGGGGCTATTGCTAATTTAAGTTATAATTTATAATAATAAGCTATATTTAGATTTATGTATATTTTTTATCTGACATATGTGTATATATAGAGAGAGAGTTTGTTCGCGCTTTACATATATATACATATATATACATATACATATGCATACTCAACGAATATTAGAAAGCTATTAAAAATTAATGCAAAAATACTTGAAAAAATGAAGTAATTTTAAGACGAGCCAATATGTGTTTAATGCTCTGTGATAGCCGCTGTGAATAATAGAATCAAATTTAAAGAAAAGAAGAATCAATTCGTCAACTCTTTTGTATGGAAAGAATTAATAAAGAATTAATAAACGAAAACAATATGTCTTCACTGCTACAGTGGAAAATAATAAAATGAGAAGCAGAGCATAAACCCTAAATTAAAACAAATGATAAATAAACACTGTGTGGTTGTAATCCAGTTTAAACGAATGCCATTTGTTTAGGAAAAGGAAATAAATCACTATAAGCTAACAAGTGATTTTTTTAGTTTTATATGCTTGAAAAACTACTAATCAATGTATTGAAGAATAATTCACGAAGTCAAAATCGTGCTCAGCGTTCTTTGGAAAAATTATCAAGTTTTTCAACTAACCAAATTTATATAACTGCCATGATCGACGAGTCAACAAATTTCAGATAAATAAATTAGGGATATAACTATCTGAAATACCTGAAATAATTTCTGAACGTTAATTTTATGCTAATATATTTCTGAATTTATGATAAATTTTTTTTTGCCTGCCAACGTATTAAAAACGAAGCAACATCAAACAAGGATTTGAAGGAAATTACTTCGAGTTGCGAAAACTAAAATAAACACCTTTAGTAATCTTTCAGTACTTCTATGAGACAGATAACTACTATGAGAAAACTATGACTACTATGACTATTAAGACTGTGAAATGGCGACACTTTAACAAGTGTTTCAATCCTATATACACAACTGGGTTTCATATGTAGCGGGCTCTTAGAGAAATGTATCTTTGAGACAATGTGTATAGAGTGCGTTTATAACGTATTTTCTCCTTCCTTCCACCTTGCATTTGGCGCATTATAACCATCCCTGATTTTGCGCCAAAAAAATTTCACTCACCACTACCACCACCACCTTCCTTCCATCATGTCTTTGTGATGTAACGGTAGCAGAATCAATTGAGAGGTCCACGGTTCGAGTACCGGTGAGGGCGCTGCACATTTTTCCTGCTTCAAAGTAACCTAATGACTCTATATATAGACTTTGTTTTCCTCTCTAGAATACCCAGACAAAGGGAAACTGACTAAAATTTTCACAAAATTAGTTTATGAATAGCTGGTAAACTGTTTCTTTCCAGGAATATTGTTCTGACCATCTAATATATAACGTGTTTTCAACAATACTGAAAATAAAATGTTAAATGAAAGTTTTCTTTAGAAAAGTATTTAAAAATTTGCTGCATATTTGGTTTTCACAACATCTTGAATCCTATTACAATACATTTTAGTAAAAATTACGTATTGTAAGAATTGTAACATATAAAGTAGTCCATTCTCATTCTGGAAGTCTTCTTTGACCTTAAACTTCTTTGACAAGTTTTTATGACTACCATATCATCGTGCCTGTTTTTTAAAGTTTTAATGGATTTCTACATTCATTCAAAACTCTAACAATATTAGTTTATTATTCGAAAAAGAAGATGTACCAAGTTTCGTCTGATATTAGGGTTTCTGTCTGAGAGAGAGAGAAGATTCGTATAGGATAAACTAATTTCATACCGATACTTGGAAATATTATAGACAAAGAAGAATGTACCATACTTCCTTTAATGTCACTCAAAATTTGAAAACTCTCTTTTTCATTTTTCAGGTTACGATTTTGCTTAAGAACACTGAGATCTAAGGTTAGGTATTTAGCTTGATACTCCAGTATTTCAGTGGAACTAAAAGCGCTTAAGTTCAATGCTAATCTTATGTTAAGTATATAAACGTAATTTATTGCAGTTCCAAATTTGCAGGTTCTCTGAAAGATGAACTGTCAAATGTGAGCACAACGTATAGGTGAATATTACGGACACTAAAAAAGTATATTATGCTGCCTATATACCTGTGTAAGATATTAAAAATTCTCTCTACGAGCATTTGCCCAGTTAGAAGCTAGGGTCATTTATGAAAAGGTACTGAATAATAAAACTTTAGTATATCAACCTATGTAACAATATCAGTTACGGAAGGCTTATTCAACGTAATACATCTAGTTTTGAATCATTCACCTGTTAAAATACTTGCACTTAGCGTTGAGTTATAACAAAATATCTCATTCTGCAATGTTGCTCTCGATGTAGTATTCGGTCCATCTGGTAATCACAATGTTCGTGATTCGATTTCTGGTGAGGGACTGTTGAATTTTAAAGTTCTCGACTTAAAATATTCTAATGCTTCTAGAGCAATATCCGAACTAAAAATGTGGTTGACGATAGACCGTCACCATCTGGATTTTAATCACTTGTGTTTCTTGCCTATCCCCAGTCGCTCTTTAAGCGGGAGAGAATATAAAGAATTATCACATTTTCTGGTACATTATTACGTTGTTAAGTACGCCTAGCACGTCTAGCTGGAGACTAGAAGATCCATGATTTGAATCCCAGCGACAGCATATTCAATTTTTAATATTTCTAGCTTCGAAAAATTCTAATATCTCTGTAGAATTAGTTTTAGTGTTTCGTAATCAGATAATTACTTAAATTATAGTGGATATCTTTAGTGAATAAATGCCAGTATTTATTTAGTGGGTTAAACGCAAAGAGGTCATAAATAGATGTCTCATTGCTCTAGATGGGTTATCAAGCATAACTTCTAAGGACAACTTTTCTATTAGATTTCTGTTAAAAGAAAGATGCACTTTCTATTTTCCAAGTATGAAAGCCGTATATTGCCAATTTTCTGTTATCAATTATCTCTATCCAATATTTTCTTAGCTTGGTTTCCAGAACGCAGTAAACCAACGCTTAAAATTACTTTTACCGTATCTCTTAAGCAATCTGAGCGACAAAAGTAGGAAAGCTGCATCAAATATCTTTTTGTTTTGCTATTTCGTAATATCAACTCTTTTTCTTAATGGAATTTTTACTCCGAAGTTCTTAATTAGCTCACTAAAGGCAATAGTCAGCAGTTTTCATCGTGTCTGTATCTATAGCGTACATCACCTTGTAAATGGGTTCACCTTCACCCCTTTTGCCGTTTTTATCTGTCTTACGAAATAACAGCATTAAATCTTTCATTGGTTCTCACGATTTATGTTTAATACAAAAGATCTTTGTTACGGTTCTCATATTTTCTAACCTAACTAATTTAAAATTTAGTTTTTTTTTCAACCTTTTGACGGCAAAGATTACAACTGCAGTTTGTGTTTAAACTTGTTTTATTCCAGGACGACAAAGAGCAACCCGTTCCAAACAGTCAGCTACACTTCCCTTCTAGCACCTGACAAATGGAACGCTACAATTTTCTGAGGTTTCAACTCGCTGAATGTCACCATATTCAATATTTTTTCATTTGAAAGATATTTAGAGTTTCAACAACAGAAAATTAATTAGCGGAAAAGGAAGCTTTCTACAAAATTTGAACTGGAAAAAGGAAAACCTCTAAAGAGACTTTAAGACTAAACAGTTGGCCTCCTATGCAGAAGACATACATTCTTCCAGGATCTGCATGGCTTTCCAAAAAAACGTCTCTCAGCTGCTAAAAGTCTGAAGACTGGTAATTTTGTACTTATGTCACCTCACATGTCTTCAGTACGCATGCTAGTTAACTGAAAGTATTGCCTCCAGGGATAAAATGCTTTATATTATAAACATAACTCTATGCATAAATAAATACGCAAGGATTATGCAGCCCTCTAATAAAAATATCGTAATAGAACGCAAGCTTAAAATCAGGAAACCAGGTAATTAATATTTGCAAATATTTGAATTGATAACTTCATAAAAAAAGGGAATCGCAAAACTCAAATTTATAGGATTCCTCGTGCTATTAGAAAGCGTCATAAGTTTGTTATTATTATCTTTCTAGAAATAAATGAAAACATAAGGAGGAAAAAATGAAGTTGCTTGCGTGAGTTTTTGAAGGAAAGAAGAGTGAAACACGAACTGCTGACAACAAAATTTCAATTTCCAACGCAATACATTTTTTAAATGAAAGGTTGTAATTTTAAGAATGGTTATGTTTCCTTACTTTGGCATTTCTGTACAATATTTTCTAAATATTATGCGAAGCGTATATTTGCACTTTAGATAAAAAAATTTAACATTCACGACTGTGAGAATTTTGCAAATACTTCAAACAGTTTTTATTTCGTAAATCACGGTTAGACATTGCAAACAATTAAATATTATTATTTAGATAATATTTATGCATATTAAAAATAAATTAGACGCATTCTTTGTTTTTGCTCATGCGGGAACGCTATTTCTGACAATATTTAGTATTAAAAGGGATCTTATGCTTAAGAAAGTTTACATCCTCACAGTAATTTTTCTTCGATGATTAACTTTCGTTTTAGCTAAAGAGGCTGATGGACGTAAATTAAGGAAAAAAATATTGCTAAAATTAAAAGTTGCGGAAAAGTTTATATAAATTTTAAAAATTCTGCTGATAAATAACATTCAAATATTTAAACTTAATTTAAATAAATTGTCATGCAAGTCAATAACATAAGTACAAAAACTTTCACTTCAAAATAAAATTTAAAAATATTTACTGACTTTTCGTCACTCCAGAAAAGTATGCCGTGATGATACTTTTCTACTCAAAACATCACCGAGAAACCGGCAAGTAAGAGCTGTGCCATTCGGCTTTCTAATCACGATCATTCGCACAGAATACATGGAGGGCTATCGGCTGACGTCAGGTGGGAAGTAACGCCATCTAGTAACTGGGCGGAGAATTCCCTCTTTAAGGGATTGATCGAAATAGGCGAAACAAAGAGAGGATTTGTTCAAAGTTATTCGCTGAACGGCTTCTTGAATAGCATCTTTTCCTGTGTGCCTGTCACAACGGGGAGTTTTGATATCAAGACGGAAGCGCAATTATTCTCTGGAAGTATCTTCTTCCAGACCAATTTTAAGCGGCATTGTCTGCAAGTCCCATTAAGCCGCGCTTTTCAAGGTGGGGATTCGACGGGTCTTTGAATCCGCGTTTATTTATATACATTACGGCAACATAGTTAAAAATTCATTTTGGACCTCGGAATCAGGCAGCTGCCTTCGTTCACTTCTAACGTTTCTTTATGTTTTAAATTAAAAGTTTCTCCTAGTGTCATTAGAGAATTATTAGTAGTGATTTAATTCAGGGAGCTTCTAAGCCATTCTTTTAAGTTCAGCCGCTTCGGTGTTTTAGCCTAAAACATTCTGTTTCTTTCTACAGTGAAACAGTTAGGGAAACTATGGAGTTTCAAAGAAAATGTGTGATATATCAGAGCACGACATCCTTTATTTTCATTTTCTGAAGTAAAAAATTATTAATGTTGTAGGTTTCCCTTCTAATTTGCTATTCAAACTTAATTTTAAGGTTTGCAAATAATTATAACAGAAATAAAGTACAATAAACTTTGATTATGGCACTCATGATTTGTGATTGATAGGCACACAGATAGATGCGTACAAATACCACCCGAAGCATGATACAACCTTTTGTTGAAATAATAATGTAACTTAGAGTTAAAAGGCTTGCAGTTTTAACACCAGCTCCTAAGAATATAAGAGCATTTTATAACAGCAAAAATGCTAATAGGGCATTTTACAATCAAGAAAGTAATTGTTGTATGTTAGGTTCTTTAGAACGGTTAGCGGCCAAACGGTATAAAGTCGTTGAATACTGGTAGTTCGCTCCTGAGTTGGAATCCTGGCTTCGTTGGCGTTTTCGTGATTTTTCTTATGTGCAACGTGTATGCAAGGCAGTTTCCTTTAGAAAATCCTTTCCGAAGGTATTCCTTCCCTTAGGCAGAGAACCCTTGAGTGATTTGCCGCCATCAGCTAAACCAAACCAAACTATCACTGTTATCTTAGTTTAATACACAGATCAACATCATAGTTTCGGACCTAAACATGTTAATCACTCACTAGCTGTCGTAAATTGCTACACCGAAGTTCAAAAGGCGCAATATAAATTTACCTTTGATAATGAGCAAAGGTTGAATATTACTGAGTATTTGGAAAAGATCAAAGCTCCGTTCCCGTTAGGGCTATCTGCTTTCAGTATGGCAGGGGGAAACAGACGCATATTCAAATTACGCACTACAAACTCACGAAAAACTCACGAAAAGCATTTGCAGCCAGCTCATTTCATTTCATTAAGAATTTTTGCTGTGATAAATGAAAAAAGACATTTAACACAACACAAGTATAGCTGAGCAAATGCAAAAAAAAATAGAAGCATTTAAGCCATCCGTTTTGTTTTCGAAGACTTTTGATTCAAATGCATGCTTTTCAAACAGAGCCTCGAAACGAAGATTTAGGAGACTACAGCTCCGAGGAAATAACTGGTACATTTAATTATTCGCAGGCCATTCATCGTTTATTGTGACGAAAATTGCAAAACGCAGGGGAAAATATGTCCTCCTATAGGGAAAATATATCGGCGTATAGCAAAGTCGAGGCAAATTCTGAGGCAATGGTAATCTGTTATTACGCTTTATTTTTGCATATTTATTGCTATAACCAAAAGCTGAAAAAATTATTATATATCTCAGATATATTTATCTACTCATTTCAATTACATAAGCAACTAGTGAGAACGTTCAGCTTCACGAAAATTAAATTTTTGAAGAAAATTTGGGACTTAAAATTTTAAAAATAGTAATTGAAACTAAAAAACTAACGCAAATGAAACTGATGATTCTCAATTTTATACTATACTTTCGTTAGAACTAGTGATAACAGTGTCAAAGCTTTGCAGTTAAGGTAAACAAAGAAGAAATTGTAATGTTTCATGTGCAAGTTCGAAAACGAGAATGGGGCCAGACGAAGATATATGAGGCTCGAAAACGTTTTTTCCACCCCTCTGGTAGGAAGGAAGGGAAGTTACGTCATTAATCAGATTTTTATGCAAAAGTATTTCCAAAAATCTAACTTGAAAAGTGAATTAATGCGAACAATGATTTAGCTTCGCAAAACATAAAATAGTCGTGTTTATCCTAGCAGTGGGGGAAAACTGAAGACCTTTGTGCTTCATTTTGTTTTACATAAACCTCTGACGTTAAAAATAAAAACAATTTTCGCAGGCAATCAATTATCAGCTGAATACAAACATGAATCTACAATACCAAGAATATGGATAGCCTTGATTTAAAAAGCAGCTATAAAATTTAAATATCTTGAATAAGAAATGCAAGTAACAGCACAATTTGAAGTCTCTCGCAGTTAATAATATTCTTACACAAAATTATATGTCTTTTTACAGTAATATACCTAGAATAATGTTAGCATTCTCACTCGTTAGTTAGATAACATTGGATCACTTATTTTATGTTTAATGAATTTTAACCTATTCAGCTATACACATAATTTGCATTTAATGAAATAAATTGTTCCTTTACAGAGAGTTTTAAAGATCTACGCCATTATTCTATATTCGCAATACCGTAATCTCAATGAATTTTATAAATGTCACATGAATGTAAGTCTGGCATCAAGGAATGTTCAGTATTAAGTCTGGCTTATAGAAAGCAGTTAAACTATATTGTCCCAAGCATTTCTAAAGGAAAGGGATAAATTTAGAAATGAATGGTAAGCAAAAATATTTTTGCTCCGGAAGAATAGCGTCTTAAATCAACTCGCCTCGATATCGATGGAGTTTTATTTAAAAAAAATCTCTGACAAGCTAAGATTGCTTTTTTAAAACTAATTTAAAGTCTTACACTGGCGTGCTTCTCATGCATTTAATTAATTAATAATATTATTAGATTTATAAGTGTCTACAAAGTTTTACAGTAAAGTCTAACAATTGTAACAATCTGCTGACACTTTAAACTCGTACCTCTTTCCAGAGGTTTCGAAAAATACAGTTTAAAATTATCTTACTTGAAGTTTTCTTACGCTTGAAGATTTTACTCATATGAAAAGAGAAAACTACAGACTAATCACTTTTTGTTTTCAAAGTGTGCCCAGATATCATGCATGGTTGGGGGTGGGAATGGTTACGTTAAGGTTTATAAGATATTTTCTCCATCGTTTCTGATCACCTTCGTGATGTAACGGCAGCACACACGGAGCGTATTCGAGAGGTCAGTGGCCCGAGTCCCGGCGAGGGCATTGCTCATTTTTAACGTTCCCTGCTTCAAAAGAAAACCTAATGACTCTACAGTGGCGCCCGAACTAAAAGGGTGGTGAATGATGATTCTTCACCACCGGGATTTGCCGACTACGCCCCCTAATCCACAGTTGCCCTTTAAAGGGGAATATACAAGGTACTTTCTCCCTCCTTCCAGCGTGCCTTCGATGCGTAACAGTCAGCTCACTCGGCGCTTATTCAAGAGGTCCAGGTTCAAATCCCGGAGAGGGCATTGCCCATTTTTAACGTCTCCTGCTTCAAAAGAAAAGCCTAGTGACTCTACAGTTTCGTCCGAGCTAAAGGGTGGTGGATGATGATTCTTCACCACGAAGATCTGGCGATTGGGTCCCTTAATCCTTAGTCGCCCTTTAAAAAGGGGAGTATATAAGGTATCTTCTCCTTCGTTTCTTCATGCCTTCGTGGTGTAAAGGTATCATACTCGGCGCGTATTCGAAATGTCCGGGTTCGAGTTCCGGCGTGGACACTGCTCATTTTACACGTTCCTGCTTCAAAAAAAATAACCTAGTGTCTGTACAGGTCTTATGTATGACACTCATACCTTTTTGCCTCATATGCTGATGAAAATGGCTTAAATTCAAAATGAATCGGAAGATCAAATGATAATAAATGGGTAGCAGAGAAGCTACATATTTCGACTTAGGATGTATTTATGGTAATCAAAAAGTGTTCGAATACAAATTATCAAAAATGAAAAATCGTGCGTTTAGTTAAAAGTAAAAAAAACTCTATCGTTGAGTAGGAAAGTGCATTATTAATATGCTACGAAATTCATTATTAGAATAAAAAACAGTCATAAATACGACTGATCTCTCTCCAGCCAGATAGCCTCGAGTAAGTTGTTATTATAATTTTCGAAAGCAAAAACAAAAAATTAATGATGCTAATCAATTATTAAAAAGCCTAGAACTGACTCATTTTTCTGTAACAAGTGAAATCATTTTCAGAAGTCATACATCAAGTGAATATAATTTCGGAAAACTGAAAAGAGAGCGGAGCATTAAAAGTTAAATAATATAATTTACGGCGAAATTAAGTACTCGAATGTCATCCAGAGGATATCACAGTTTCTATGCTGTTCTGTTGCATAAGTTATAAATCATCTATTCAAGAATTCAATCAAAGTGAAAAAACATTTTGCAATTAAATTGCGTATTAAAAGCGTGGCATTTAAACTAAAATTACAGATTTCTAAATTATTTTATAATTCACTTGAACATCAGTTAATTAAGAAAAAGCAGTTTTCTCTGAAGGCAAACTGGCATTACATGGTATCGCTTTATTTGAAATATTTTCTAGGAGTTAAAGGTATCGGGCTTATTAGGAAGAAATGCCTCAGGGATAAGAGACTATACTCTGCGTTCCTTCGAACAAGGAAGTAAAGAAATTATACCAGCTGGGGATGAATGAAGAAGTAACATAACGAAAAATATTCTTTGTAAATTCTTGTGTAAATTGAAAAGCCTCGAAAGTCTCGAAATCTTGTAAAAATAAGTTAAAATCGCTTTTTAATCCTTTCATATGGTAATGCAGGATGCGAATATTATCTACAAATCTTTGAATGCCAAGGGTGAATGGAAGTTTCTTCTTTTGTTTGTTTTTGTTATTCGTCTCAAAGTGACTAGCCATATGCAGTATTTTTTTCACGCTCATTATTTTCTTGCAAATTGGCATGATTAGAATACATTAAAGCATTAGCCTTGCCCTCTTAAGTTGTTATGATTAGCTGTTTTATTAGAGTTTTAGATTATTTAGATTATTTTAGGTTATTTAAGCTGTTAAATTAGGCTAAAATGAGTTGATGATTTGCTATTGATACGATGTTTTAATTTACAACCTTCTCGATTTGAGACGGTTATTCTGACAGAAAAAAGATAAAAAAACTAAATTTTGCAACAGAAAGAGCTGCTTTGAGTGGAATGGCCAAAAGGTTTGCGGTAGCAATTCGTCTTCACGTAATACCTCACATAAGGAGAAAAGACTGGTGAAATCCCAGGAATAATGAAACAAAATTTACTGTTACTTCATCTTTTCTAGGTGATCTACTTTTGAGATATGTACCTGTTTATCCTGCATGCATTAGAAATCCATCTGTAATATTCTTCACACCTAAACGCTAATCGAAATAATGATGCATCTTCAGCTGCTTTAAAGACGTGCTATAAATTAGTTACCTGCTTTAACTAAGAAGAAAGTTGCTGCTTATTTCATTTGTGATTAGAACTGCATTCGCATTTTTGCTGCACCTGACTATTTACTCAGATAATAATGATCTAATACTGTACGTCTCACAGAACTACTGAGAAACGTCTTCACTGTATGCTTGACTTTGAAAGAAGTGCACCAGTTCGTCACACCAACATTAGAATTATAGCATTCGCGATTTCTGCATTTCAAAATGCTATTAAGAATGAATGCAAAATGCCATTCAAGGAACAGAATAACGGTTAAAATGCAAAGAGTTTGTTTACGATTGCTTCTGTGCTATTAATATATCGCATTTCCTACTTAAATAAATTTTAAATAAAATTTTTCCTAGTGAAGAAGGCGTTAAGTTTTCTTGTAAGCGTGCTTTAATATGGATTCAAGCTAATTTAAGCTTATTTTATTGTGATTTGACTTTTGTTGAACTTTTACTATTATGAAAAATATTGTAATCTTATCTAATCCCATAATCCTTTAAAAGTAAAGCTTTTGGGCTAACCTAAGCATCAATTTAAATTTATGAATTTTATGAAGGTATTTTTTTGCGCTAACGAAATGTTAATGTGTCATTTGACAAAAATAAATTTAAGTCACTTATTAAAGCTCACCATTCATACTAAATAAAATATGTAATTAACTAAATTACCGTATACTGAATTCTTTCTCGAAACCATTAAAACCGTGTCAGAAAAGCTGCTCTAAACATTATAAACGTAAACACATAATATCCGAACCTATGGATAAGACTTGAAATCAGAAACTGTCTGTACAGGATGCAGACTTTCGCTTGCCCACTCATCTCCCTAGAACCAGCACTCAGATAAAGGTATTTTCTTCTCAACGTTGTTATACCGTATGAATAATTTGATTGCTGCTCACCTTTTCTAGTCGGCAAGGACACTTCCTAATCCAGTGAAGGACCCTTTCCATGCCTCCAAAACTTGTTCACATTTAGCTAAGTCCCAGCGTAACAGTGTTGATTTTGTATAAGTCAGCGGGATAAGAACAACCTGTAAGCAGAATACGGAAGGATTAGCGTTCGAACCCACTAGGATCCCAAGTCACTACAAGCTAGTAAATATATTTTAATATGAACATGAGTATAACAAGGGTCATCTGTGCTTCATATTAAATGGATATGCTCAGGGAAGATTTTAGATAAGTTGCAGCCTGTATTAATATTTACAAATCATATATCGTGAAGCCTATAAACCTATTAACCTATTATAAATTAATATGTTAACCTACTATAAATAATAATCTACCACAAAAATTACGTTAAAAAAACCGAAATTTAAAAAAATCGTTTGATGAATCTAGAATTGTAAAATATTCGCAACGTAGCCAATTTTTTAATTGATCATCAATTGTCTTTTATCCTGATATTATTAACAGAAATGAGATGAAATTATGCATGTAGTTACAGCGATCATTCAGGAAATTATCATGAATAAAGAAAAAATTGAAGAAAGTTGCTGTAAGTTGAAACGGGGGAATACAAGAAAAGTTAATTAAATTAAAATAACTGTTTTGAAATTAAAATATACCTTACAGTTTTCCCCACC
This sequence comes from Stegodyphus mimosarum, assembly GCA_000611955.2. Taxonomy (NCBI): domain Eukaryota; kingdom Metazoa; phylum Arthropoda; class Arachnida; order Araneae; family Eresidae; genus Stegodyphus; species Stegodyphus mimosarum. Next base: position 55,680 of record KK118003.1, on the reverse strand, counting down.
AGAATATAAGTACTCGAATAAAAAGGTCTCACAACGACCTTGTTGAGAGTTTTAAATTGTAGAAAAACGTTTTCTAAATTTTACTTTCTAACAAATTCAAAGTTTAGATTCTAACACTTCTCTATTCAGTTACACTACTGAAATCGAAGTTTTAACATGCATTTAGGGCCAACTTTACAAAGGATCTAAACTTAAGTTAAAACTAAGAAAAAGAAACTTGTTTTTACAAATTTTCTTGCTTGAATGGCAGTCCTTACATCGTCTTCATGGGGAAAACAACATGATAAATAACTCGTCCTTCTAATATACCTGGAAGAAAAAAGTACTTTGTTCAAAGAAAGACTTTCTAACTTACATTTTATTACATTTATTTGGACATCAATCAGATTTCATTCACTCACATTTTAACTCGCTTTTTAAAACAAACAACACTGCCATCCAACCATCTCCCTAAAAAGTAAAAATCAAATCTAGACACACTGTACCTCAAATAACTTCTTAATATCAATACTATAGCTAGAGTACTACGTGCGAGAAAGTGTTTTAAGCTTTTTTCTAACTGGACAGCCTAGCTTAAACACATTCATTCTATTAACTTTCTTTCCAATTTTTCATTTAAACAAAGTTTAAACTTTAAAGCACTTTTACAATTGTAAGGTTTATCCTAAGTTTATTAACAGTTATTTTAAGTTATGCCTCTTTCCTATTCAATCTAATTTCAGCTTGCAATTTCCTACCAGAAGGTAATTTCAGAAACGCAGTGAATGCAAATGAGTAAGAGTACTGTTTAAGTCGATGCTTCACCGACTTCTACAGAGAGAGTCTGATTTTCCTGACTAGCGCTCGTTTGCCATTTGGCTACAATCTCTCTTATCTACTACGCTCGGCCATACTTTAGGCCCTTGCCGGTTTAATTAATAGTATTTAGGGGCCAACTACTTAGAATTCTGATAGCTTCGGCCATACCTTTTAGATAGCTTTAGTTAAGCTCAGTTTAGTTTAAATTCATTATTATTCAAGTTCAAGCCCAAATGGATGCTTTGTGTATACTCCGAGTTAGGAGTTGATTGTATTTAAGTATTACGTGTTTGTTCACACACTTAAGCGATTATTCGCTTGTTAGTGTTCGTAGGGTTCTAAGACAGAATATTAGAATTAAATAAGTAAAACCCCACACAATCATCACATGAAATTTACTTTCAGCACAAACATTTTTACACATTCAACATATAAAATTTTTGAAATTAATTTTGCATCAAAATGTACACAATTCCTATAAAAATTGTTCTCGCTTGAGAAATGCAACTTTGAACAAAATGATATAAACTGAGCTTCAATTCTAAATGAGGAAAGAAAGAAAATTTTCACTTATCCTTTTACTTTCTGAATTCCTCCATTCTTTTGTGGAGAAACTCCTCCCAATCGGGGAAATTCAGGCTTTGTAGAGAATTTTCCCCCTAGGGCGGCTTTCATTTTCCCTCTTGAATTTCTTCATCTTCAATCCCTTGGCGGTGAATCGGGCTACCTTTCTTGCCGGTAGAGGATTCTGGTAGTCCGTTCTACGCTTCATTTCTTGAGAAGTACTCCTTTCCTCGGGGTCTTTTACCCTCTTTTTGGACATCCTTGTCTGCGGGAGTGACGTGGATATAGACTTGACTGACCTTTTATCCCCTCAGATTTCTTCGTGCTGGATCCTTTCCCCCTTGGGTTGTCGATGGGTAATCGTGAACGTCTGCTGAGGTTTCTTTCGGTGAGTCTGGACCCCTCTTTGGTGGAACAGTTCTGTTTGCCGTAATGGTTGGTGACTTCGTTTTATCTGGCCCTGGGACCGGTTGTGGTGGAACTCGCTTAGCTGGCCTTCCATTTGATGAAGTTTTATTCTTTTCTGCTGGCCCTGGATCTCGTTGCGGTGGAACTCGCTTAGCTGTCCTTCCATTTGATGAGTGAATCTGACCCTAAAATAAAACCAGTAGATGAAGAAAAAGAAAAATAATATATAATATAATAAATAATAATAACTTATAAATATGAAAAATATAACTAAAAGTTTCGTGGAAACAAGAAAGATCCGCAATTACAAAGCAACACTGGAAAATATGGTAGAAAATTTAATGTTACTCAGTTGCAATATGCGAGTTTAGTTGCATGTTTTATGATCACGCATAGACTATTTTCTAGAAGTTCTTGGAGAAGTTTTCAAGGTTATAAGAAGAAGGTTAAAATTTAATCAAGATGAAGAAGAGATCGGAAAAACCATGGGCACCGGCAACGGAGAAGGGGATGCATGAAGCTCTTGTACTTTTCAAATACAATAAAAAATGTGGTTTTGTACTGATACAGACATAATTACATGTTTAATATTTGTTTTTATAATAACACTGCATTCTACAGTTTACTTTTTAACCTTCGCAAATTAAATAACTTTCTGTAACTTTGGGCCCTGGAATTTTTTTGTGGACGCCGATAGAAGTACAAAGATAAGAGGGATGAAAACAGGGAAACTATCACTTGTCGTTGGATGTTGAAAAGAGATACGAATGCTAAATAAAAGAAGCGAAAATGAATATAAACCCAAAAGTAGAAATTATCTGCATATATTAAATAGTGAAATTGAAAAATTTAAGTAAAATCAAGGCAGTTACAAACAATTTATCGCATTTTTATGTTTGCAGCTTTGTTATAATGATATGTTTTAAGTAGGATAATCTATCTTTCTTTAGCACAATATATGTTTTAGTGATTGTGTAAGATTTAGTTACGCATGTATTGAAAAATATTTGTTGTTATAAAGTGTTTCGTAGCATGCAAAATATTCTGAAACGGCACTTAATTATCCATTTTAAAATCAGCATCGAAACCATTTTCAAAAACACATTTTACTTTTTGAACATGAAACTTACAGATTTTTAAAATATAGACAAGTGTAATCCTTAAAGAAAAATACCATTTGGTGAAAGGGGATATTAACTTTACAGTGTTGTCATAAAAAAATTCTCTTTTCTTTTATCTTTCCGATGAAAGATTGCTTGATCCAGAAAATAAACCTACAACTATGAAACAGTACGTAAGCTCATACAGTCGATAGAGGATTTTGTGTTCACAAGATCAGGCATGATTTGATGCTGAAAAAGTGACTTAGATTGAGGTACAGAGCTCAATAAAAAAAAGGTATAGTTACTTTTCTCATATGTTAAGGTTAAGCATTCAGGGTATTGTTAAAAAGTACGGCGTTTTCGTTCCAAGTTGCTTCGGAAGCCAGACTATTTTATTAAGGGAAATTAATCAAAACTGAAATCTGCATGGAACACAAAAGGCCGGCATCAAAATGTGTAATAAAATGCAAATAAAATTATGGTGTAAAACCAGCTACCGTGAAAAAGTGCGCTATGAAACAAAACCTTTTTTTTTTTTAATCATCATGAAATTCATTTTTCTTAAAAATTCTGAATTTTAACTTTAACCTTTCATTTTAATAGAATACATTTATTTTTGTACTGTGCCTATCATTTCTTAACGTATGCGGGAGATGGAAAACATAAATTGCGATGCATGGTTTATTCCGCTTGTAGTTTGAAATGACGGCACAAGAGAAGTAACTAGTTAGCTTCTCCAGTCGTTTCTATACTTGCAACAAAAGCACATTTACAGTTACCTATAGATAAATATTCATGTGCGAGCATTATTATTCGTCCCCCATTTACGTTATGTCTGTTGCGGATTTAAGGAGTTCTAATTTGTTCGCTAAACTGCTGAAAAATACCAGCCTATGATATAATTACAAAAGAAAAATTATTTTGCAAGAGAAGTAAAAGAAACGAAAATTAAATTGCATAGAATTAATATATTTGTACATATTTAAGATAGCGGTATTATTCCCATAAGTTGATTATAATTCTTTGTTGAAAAGTTCGAAAAGCAGAAGACAGATATATTTTATGTGCTTAAAACATTCCGAAAACTCATTAAGAAAAAGATCAGAAAGCTGCTTGGAAAATTTTTATTTCTTTTCCTGACTGCCTAGTATACTAAATGGAGTACAGACAAAATAATCATTAACGCTTTGAATACATCTTCTCTGTCTCGGTATTTTTGTAAATTATTAGAGAATATTATCACTTCGAAAAATAACTCTTTTGTACCGTATAAAAAGTAATTTTCTTCAAATATTCCTTTCTATGTTTTACTTTTCTCATCTATAGATGAAATATTTTTTGATAACAGCTTTTTATTAAAACCTTGTGTTTCTTAAAGCATAGTTTTATAAATGCTTTTAAAACACTTCATATAATTTCATATTATTTTACTTTAGTGTATCATTAAGCACTAGAATAATTTATTATTACATATCTTCATTGTTATTTTATTTTACTTTTAAAAGAAATTATGCTTTATCGTCTCTTACGTAGTTTCTTATTTCGTAGGCTTTAGAGCTAAAGAACTTGAAAAGTAAGCAAAATTAGAAAAGCAGTTACATTCCCCGTTATATAGTATCTAGATGCAGTTAAAATTATTCGAAATCTTTCTCTCAAGAGGATTGTCTTAAAAAGTTATAACTTGAGAACTAGAATACAGGAAGATGTTATTTATATGAACGCAATGAATAAAGAAAAAATAATAAAAGTTTCAATTTGCGACAGAAACAAAAGAAAGATTGTTTTAATAACATGCAGAAGTGGATTTTATACTGAAACACTATTTACTTTGAAGCGCCGCTTGTTTTTAAAAATGCAGCATCGATGTAAGTAAAACTATAATTTTGTCAAGCTAAATAATGTATTGATATGTGTGAAAATAAAACTCCTAGATAGAGTCATTTCAGACATTAATTATATGGAGGAGTGTGTTTTAGAAAAAAATGCTGAATATTCAAAAACGTCAGTGTTTCTAAAAAAATCTGCATTTATTACAATAAATTAAAATTTGTGTTAAAAATATACAACGTAAGAAGTGAAATTACGCCATCATTTGTTTAACTCCCTAAAGCTATTATGTTTGTAATGATGCAGGAGACATGAAAAATGTGCAGTGCCCTCGCCAAGATTCAAATTCCGCCTTTCCCGAACGCGTCGACCGTGCTTCCAGTTACATCATGAAGCCATGCGGAAAGGAAGGAGAAAATACTTTGTAACTCTCATAAAAATTTCAAACTGTACACATCAAGATTCTGTTACCAAGGAGATGACATTGAAATGTAAGATAAATACGGCTGACTCAAAGTAAATTTCATTAAAACTGAAAAGCAAGTATTTGATTGCAATCGAAAATCTCTGCTAACCATGTTTTCAACACTCTTCCAGTGCGTTTTACTATCATTTCATCAGTTATCTCTACAATAATTGGATCTCTACAATAATTAGTTATCTCTATAATAATTTCATTTTATATGTTTTAGGTTGAATCTATTTAAGAATTTCTAAGTTACATAATTTTAGATCCTTAACCATAAATTTTAGGGATAACAGGTATCCATAGATACCAGTGGGTTATTTTATATTTCTGGCTGTTTTGCTTGAAGAGTATTTCTTAAAGTCTTCTCTCGTCAGAGTTGCATTTTTATAAATGATATATTCTTTAGTATTACTTCAATAATTACAGGAAAGTTCAGCTGATCAGCCATAGTGGTTAGTTGCATGCAGCTGTATACATTTCAGACCTAACCATAATTTAAATCACTCAGTGGCTTAAGATTTTGAGTCGTCTATTAAACATGAGTCCAAATGGCTAATTTTTCAGTTATTTGTAGGATTATCAATACAGGTTATACATATCTAAAAATAATGAATTTATGCTTTCAATGTTTCAATAAAAATGTAAAATATGGTCAATCTTTCGGATTCATATGACGTTTCTATTCAAATGATGATACTCATTTTCATATCAGAACCATGCTGTAGTTATAGATGTATATCTTAATATAAAATTGTCATTTACGCCTGATCTTTATAATTTTAAACAGTTTCAGTAAACGGAGCTTCTACATTTACGGCTGAGAATATGACGGTATAGATTTATGAAGCGGGGGGCTCTACCTCACCTGAGCTTTCGAACTCTTCGCCTGAAGACACATAATATGTTTCTAATTTTTTCAACAATAATGAATAATTTGGGAGCCTTTTGGAATACTCTTTGCTGTTGCGACTTGTATGTTTTAAAACATCAGTGTGTGAAAGACGAGCACCAATCAAACATTTTCTTTGTTTTTTATTTCGATAAAAGTTCTTGGATAAACACTGTCTATTATCAGAGACTATATTGTTTTTAAAAGGAACGTTTCTATATTTCTTTGTACGTGTATATCACGATTTATAACATTAAGAATTAAAAGTATCCATCAGTTAAGAGAAGTGTAATATCTAAAGCCCATTGCTTTTTTTCTAAAAAATAACGCTTCTGCTATAATTAATAAATCATTTTCTTCAGAAAATAGTGGCATGGAATTTAGGATATTACACTGCAAAAATAACATGTTTTCTTTACAGACGATTCTGGATTTTCTACCATCAGCTTCATGAAGTTATTAAGAAAACTGTTTATGATTGGAGCTTTTCCTTACAAATTCCGTGTCTACATCTATTAGTTAAGCTATGTCTGCAAGAATTTCGTTCCCCTCCGGCATACTGATGGCTTCCAGATACAAAGAAGGAAGCGTTTATCTGATAAATTCACTTAAACGCATTAGATATGAAATGTAATAGTGACTTCAAAAGAAATGCATCGCAGAAAAAAGATGAAAATGGTTTAATAGAAAACCTAGAAATTCAGATCAAAATCCAAATAAAAATTACATGTTTTGAACATGCGTCCACTTATTTCGGGAGGAAAATAAGCGAATACGATCAGATGAAAATCAAAGTAAAATTCATTTTTGAAAAACTATCTGTTAAGTGAAAGGACTTTGAGCACACGTTTGATCTGACTTGAAAACTTAGCAATTCTTCTGACTTTGTTGAATTTGTATGAGGTAAATATGCATTTTAATGACATTTTAAAACTTGAGCTACTTTGATAAATGAAATATACCCCGCGTTGTTTTCGTTTCCTTCGGCAAAATTACATTTTATTAGAAATATAGTCCACCCAATGATTTGAATATCCCTCTTTTAATTTTATTCACTCAAAATCTGATGCTATCTCCAATCAGTTGTTTAATTATGCATCCAATCGTTTTCAAGCTTATTTTATAATACGACATCAATAATTAAATGCAATAATGCTTCCTTTTTCACTAGCGAAGGCCCAAAACAGATAGAATAATGGCAAATACTAGGTCAAGTTGTAAGGTTTCTCCTTCAATCTCTGGACTCTCTTCGTGAGCATAAGCTGTGAAACCTTATGTAGAGGACAGTGAGCAGATCTAGGCTATGTCCTTTAGTGTTGAAGAACTACAAAGTCAGAAGCAGGGTTTAAAAGTGACCCTTTAATTCAAATATTTACAACTCTTCTAATTGAGAGTAAGCCACTACTTGGGCTGAACTAAAATAATATAAAAATAAAGTGTGTTAACAAATTCAATTCCCTAACTTAATTCTACGTAGGACGGCGAGGGAAGCTTACTCTTAGTGAAATGCAACAATGCGAATTTCACTAGCAAACACTAGTAATTGCAAATGCCTATAAAGGCGAACTTTCAGTAGACAGAGGAAATCTTGGCGCGCACAGCCTTACGGCGATAAATCCAAGGCACTGTCTTTCCCCTCGTTAACTCCTGCCTTTTAACTGCTAACAGATATATGCGATTTGCATAAATATCTCACTCGCGCTAAATTCGGGCAGCAACTGAAACTTTGAGAATTCGATAGGAAAGTTCAAACTAAAAATAATTTGGTTAATTAAAATAATGAATGCTACAAAGTTGCTCCCAGAATTTAGTAGTCTGAAACTAAGTAGCCTAAAATCGGCTTTTAGTGAAGATGCTAAATTCTAAATCTAAATTTTCCTTCCTATTCGCCATCCTTTACAATTGTAAGTTTTAAATTTAGTTTAACTCTCTGTTTGTGTCTTAGATATTTTAACATAGAATATCTTTTTCCGTCTTCACATCAAAAAGATCCATCAGGAATTTGGCTGGATTCTATCTGGTTCCTTCCAATCTGGAAGGAAATAAATTTTAATTTCATGTTATAAGTACATTTCACCTGAAAAGTACAACATTCCCTTCCTCTGATGCTTTCCGTAATGACCTTTTATTCGCGCTTTAGGTATTCGCGTTTTTTATTTTCTATTAGCGCTTTTCGCCACACGCATTCATTTTACACTCATTCATTTTTAAAACTTCCCCCTTGTTCTCTGGCCAAATGTGGTGTTTGTGAAAAACACGCAGTTTTACTTTGTCAAGTGTTCACAACTACCACCTGACTTCAATTCTATTGGGGTTAATTCTTCGACTTTCAAGACCTCAGACCTCCCCTAAAACAAATCTGAAATGCCCTGAGGTTCTAACATGAAATGAACTTTAAACTTTTGTGTGAAACCAGAGAACACTACGTACAACATTCAAACATTTCAATTGCATTTCATACATATAATTCATTCTTTCAATCTTCAATTCAAATTTTCTTTAAATGCTCATTGCGTTAAATAACACTTATATATTCACTTTCTAATTTAGCGCGCTTTACGCTTTTACATTACATTTTAATTTTAACTTGCGTATCCTTTACGCTTTTCCAAAATATTCGATATAAACAAAACCAGTGCTTAAGGCTTACAACAAATCATGCATTACATAGAAAACAGTTTTACATTAAATGCATTCATTATTTATACATAGAAAAATATAATACAACAGTTTTGCTATACAACTTACGTACTAGTTGCTTTTAATTAACACAATTCAATTTCCTATTTACAGAGAGTCTTTTGACTAAAATCGATGAATCCCATGTTCTGGATTACAAAGAACATTTCACGAAGTCTCACAGTTTTTCAACTGAACTCTCGAATTTCTTCCGCTGCATAATTAAGTTGTTCCTTCAAGCGTGTCCTTTACGCTTTCGGCAACCGGCTTTTGACTCGGGTAACTTCCCTTTTAAATCTGCAACTTGCACTTAAATCAGAAACATAACTGTGTGAATTTTAAAAGAAAATAAAGAATCTACTTATCTTTCTGCCAGTCTTTTAGGCGTTTTTTTGTCCATTCCTGAAAGGTTGGATATACTGTGGCTTGGGCTATTCTTTGCTTGTTACTCCTAGATTGAAACTCTGGGGCCGCCTTTCGTTTTGTCGATCTTCTTTCCTCCAGAAACACCTTGTTGGGACGAATGGTGGGTGGCGCTTTCCGTTTGTGCTGAAGTCTTTGCTCCCTCTCCAGACTGGCTCGTTCCTTCTCCTGCACTCGTAGGCTCCTTCGTTGTGGGTTGGCACCTTCGGCGGCTCGCTTCTCGCCGTTCTGTTCCCTCCGTAGTGGTGGAGCTTTCATAGTGTTTTCATTTGGACGTTCCTTCCTTAGACGCTTTGGTTGCTGAGACTGTTGCTTAGCGTTTGTCCTTTTTTCTTTTTGGGGTGGTCTTTTCTTTGGCTGCGGCTTCCTCTCTTCTGGTAACCTCCTTTTCAAACTGGGTTCTCTTGTTTTTGAGGGACCTGGTTGGGGCTCTTGAATCTTAGAAAAATTCTGTGAGGCTGGACCCTGCAACATGTCTTTCAAAATATTATTATTAGCTCTTCGATAATAATGTTTAATTTGATCGAAATTTGCCACAGTCTCTTCGCCCTTCTCATTCTTTAAATATGCACGGCATTCAACTATTCTTGTAATTTCAAAAGGACCATGCCATCTTGGGCAAAATTTTGCGACCTTATCTTTTGCTGCGCATGAAAGTGCGTGGGCTTGTTTCAACACCTCCTCCCCCACTTTATATTCTACGGTTCTTCTTTTTGAATCGTAGTAAATCTTTTGTTTCTTTTGCGCTTCCCGGGAGCACTTTTCTGCCTCCTTCAACATTTTTTCTATTTCACCCATTTGAAATTCCGGCGCTCTATCTTTCACATAAAATAATTTATCTAAGGGGGTCATTATCTTCCTGCCCAAAAACAATTCGGCGGGGGATTTCTTCGTTGTCTCGTGCTTAGCCGTTCTGAGGGCGAATGCAAATTCTTCGACGCAGTCATCCCAGTTAGAATGGTGCTTTTGCACATAATTTCTAATCAATTTTACAATATTCTTATTTACCCGTTCCGCTATATTTGATTGTGGGCGGTAGGGTACCATTTTCATATGCTTAATGCCCAACTTGTCACACATCATTTTAAATGTACTGCTTACAAACTGGGGACCATTATCGCTAATCACCCTCGCTGGACATCCATATCTTAAAATATATTTGTTCAAAAACGAATCTGCAACGACTTTTGCTGAAGCCCGCTTAAGTGGTATCAACTCAACCCATTTACTGAAATGATCCACAATGACTAATAAAAATCGTGCCTTATTTACATGACTCCTGGGGTAGGGGCCTAAGAGGTCAATACCAATTATTTCATTGGGGAACCTAGACTCAATACTAGTTAATAACCCGGCCGGGCGGAAATTTACGTCATTATTTATCTGACACGTGTGACAAGTCTGGCAGTAATTTTTAACTATCTTTTGTAATTGCGGAAAATATACCGCCTCGCGTACGCGTTGTATTGTTTTTCTAATTCCAAAATGGCCCGAGACAGGCGAATCGTGGAGCTCTTGCAAGATACTTAAAATTAATTTGGCCGGGATGACTGGTCTGTATTCACTATTTTGATTCGTAACTTTAGTATAAAATAAGAGACCATCAATGATTTCATAGTTCTGTGCTCTGCTTCGTATTGCATTAATGTCTATATGCTGGAAGTTATCTGGGTCTTTTAAATAATTATAAATATTTCCGAATTCGGGATCCCTAGCAATTTCTTCTATTACAGTCTCTCGAGAGTCAATGACCTTTGCCTGAAGCATCGCTATTTTTACTTTCTCGCCGTTCTCGTCTAACTTTATTCTAGATAATGCGTCGGCCACTACATTGTCTTTTCCCGGTGTGTGTTTGATAATGAGATTAAATTCTTGCAACTTTAGGGTCCACCGAATTAAGCGTGGCGAAAGATTCTTTCCTGAAAATAATCTGGTAACTGCCGCATGATCTGAATATACTGTTACGGGAGAACTCCCAAAATATACACAAAATTTTTGAACAGCTGCGAGCACTGCTAAAGTTTCACGCTCCGTTGCCGAATAATTTCTTTGCGTATCATTCAATGTACGACTAAAAAAGGCAATCGCTTTTCTATTTTGTGTTAACACGGCTCCGATTGCGTAATCTGATGCGTCTGCATAAATTTCTAGACCCTTGTCTTTCTCTGGGAACTTTAGAACCGGTGCATTAATTAAAGATTCTTTTAACTTCTCAAACGCGGCGTTTGCTTCTGAAGACCACGCAAAACGAACTCTTTTCCTTCTCAACTTTAACAATGGTTCAGCAATTTCTGCGAAATTTTTAATAAAAATTCTATAATATGAGCACATACCCAAGAAAGTCGCTAACTTTTTGGCTGTATTCGGAATTGGGTAATTTTTCACTGCTATAACTTTAGATTTATCTGTTTCGATCCCCCTTTGAGAAATTTTGTACCCTAAATATTTGAGTTCTTTTGCCGCGAATTTACATTTCTTAATGTTCACTTTAAGTCCTGCATCTTTCAAAAGAGTAAAGACTTCTCGAAGGTCTTTAATATGTTCTTCCAGCGACTCTGAAGTAACAATTATATCGTCAAGATAAATAAATGTACTTTTTCCTATTACCGGCCTTAAAATTTTGTCCATGCACCTCTGAAACGTGGCCGGGGCTCCCGACAATCCAAAAGGCATACGCAAAAAGCCATATGTACCGTATTTTGTTATGAATGCTGTTTTGTGAACATCTTCCGGCTTTATGCTTATCTGAAAATATCCGGATGTCAAATCTAGCGTGGTTATGTATTTTGTTGATTTAATACTTCTTAGAATTTCATCAATTACCGGAAGTGGGTAAGTTGGAAATTTTGTTATACTATTAAGCTTTCTGTAGTCAATAGCGAACCTGTACCTTAATGGATCAGTTAACGGCAAATCATTATTTTTCTTACATAAAACCACCGGACTCGCATATGCACTAGAAATAGGAGTTATTATTTTGTTTCTTAACATTTCATCAATATGGTATTTTATTATTTCCTCCTTAACTTTGTCGTACTTGTAAGGACGCTGACGTATAGGTTCATCCGTAGTTAATTTAATTTCGTGTGCTACGATCTGGGTGAATCCTGGAATATCATCAAATAAATCAGCGAAATTACTTACCAATTCCCGAAACTTGTCCTGTTCTTCGGGCGTTAGATGGCTTAAATCCACTTCAGGGGGAGGTGTTGATTTCTTTTTAACTGGGTCCATGGTTACTTGCAAGGTGGAGTTTTCAAAATCGATTTTCGCATCCACAGCTGCAAAGAAATCTGTTCCTAAAATAACCGATGCTTGGAGGTTCTTCACTACAAGAAACATAATTTTTTTTTGTTCTTCGCCGATTTTGATGTACAGCTCGATTTTTCCCATGCATTGACACGTTTTTCCTTGGGCTGCTACCACCTTCATTCCTTCCACGCTATGCAGACGATATCTACGAAAGTGCTTCTTAAAAAATTCTTCTGCCAAACAGCTTCCTTGAGCGCCGGTATCCAACAGAGCTGTAGCGGGTACGTTGTTAATTAGTAACTGCAGTCTCGGTAATTCAATGTTTCTCACCATGACCGTATTTAGCTGTACTTCAGAGGGATTTTTCTTCTCCTCGGAACATTGCACCCCCTTCCCCGCAATATTCCTTAGTAGTTTAAATGCTTTGCGGGTGTTTTCTTCTGTTGCTGGCTTCTGCCTGGGGAGAATGATTTTCTTCCGTAGTTGGAATTATTTTGTTGGCGCTGTACTTGGCGCGGTTGACCGCTCGCATTTTGACTGGTACCAGTAGTTCTCGGCCATCGTCTGTTTCTTCCTTCGGCATTCTGGTTCCCCTGCAGCCGCTGTTCATACGATTGTCTCCGTTGATTTTCGGCCGCTCGCCGGCTCTCGAATTGTACGGCGAGTTCAAACAGCTTGTCCAGCGTCACGGGATTTCTTAGCTCCATGAAATCTTGTATAGATGGTAACAATCTGGGCAGGATTATCTGGATAATCTCCGGGTCCGGCCTCGTGCCATACAATAATTTAAAGACTTGTATTTTTCTCAAAATAAATTCCGATAGTTCATCCACCCGCTGTTGATACTTGCTAAACAATTCAGCTTCGAGTTTCGCACGGTCTTTAACCACAGGAAACGCTCTCAAAATTGCTAGTTTAAAATTCTCGTACGTGTAAGTCGGCGTTCCTGGTTCTCCCAGCAGACATTTTCCGATGCACTTATACCAGGTCGCTGCTTGGCCCCTCAATGCTCCTGTCGCTAATATGACCTTCTGATGTTCCGGAACTGGATACAGCAAAAAATGCGCTTCTAACTTTTCCAGGAATGTGTTCACAGGTCCTCTGGCATCAAAAACTACTGCCGGCTTCATGGCTGCTCTGATGGTTTCCACTATGAATCCAAATCCATCAGGCATTGCAGCTGTATTCTGGGATGTAGTAGGCATATTCCAACTTCCTTCCATCCTTTTAGTTGTTCGGGCGCCAGTGTAAGGTTTCTCCTTCAATCTCTTGACTCTTTTCGTGAGCATAAACTGTGAAACCTTATGTGGAGGACAGTGAGCAGATCTAGGCTATGTCCTTTAGTGTTGCAGAAACTACAAAGTCAGAAGGAGGGTTTAAAAGTGACCCTTTAATTCAAATATTTACAACTCTTCAAATTGAGAGTAAGCCACTACTTGGGCTGAACTAAAATAATATAAAAATAAAGTGTGTTAACAAATTCAATTCCCTAACTTAATTCTACGTAGGACGGCGAGGGAAGCTTACTCTTAGTGAAATGCAACAATGCGAATTTCACTAGCAAACACTAGTAATTGCAAATGCCTATAAAGGCGAACTTTCAGTAGACAGAGGAAATCTTGGCGCGCACAGCCTTACGGCGATAAATCCCAGGCACTGTCTTTCCCCTCGTTAACTCCTGCCTTTTAACTGCTAACAGATATATGCGATTTGCATAAATATCTCACTCGCGCTAAATTCGGGCAGCAACTGAAACTTTGAGAATTCGATAGGAAAGTTCAAACTAAAAATAATTTGGTTAATTAAAATAATAAATGCTACAAAGTGAGAAGTTAATAGAATCTTATCATTAAGTAGAAATTATCCCAAACTACTGCTTTCTTCAAAAGCTAGCCATCCCTGAAAGCTAGCTGTAGCTTCGAAGGCTAGCCTTTTGCTTGTCGTCTTTGCTCGCATGTTTTAGAGGATATGAGCCAAAGTTGATGACAGGATTTTGACTCGTGAATCTTCATACAGTAATTTCTCAAGTTTTAAATTAACGGTTTTTAGCTTAAACTTCGCAAGAGAGCGGTGACCTATTCTGTAACACACGCACGGTGTATTAAAAAACGGAAGTTATTGTAAAATCGTTCATATTATAATAAGAAGGTTTATTTTACACATTCTTTTGAGTTTTACAGTTGTTTTACTGTAAGTCTGTGATGGGGCCATAAGTGGTCTGACCGTCTACTAGGAGACAGAAGTTAGTTTTGAAGACACTCCGGTTAAACACGTTTTTGTGTGTCTATCTTCCAGATAAATATCATTCTTGCAGATACAATGTTTTGCTTACCTTGGTATAAGCATATAATATTTTTCCGTCCTAAAGAAGTTAAGCTACGAGTATGACGTTTCAGGAAAGCAAATTATTATGGAAATTCAGCTGATAGATGCCTCGAGCGTAAACGAGTTTTTCATGTTCGAAGAGGAAGCTTTGTGACAGAACTGAAACAAACTGGTAGCAAACTTAAAACGCATGGCTCTTATTTATTTTTAATTCACTCTGTATCGCCATATTAAAATGTTTTATGAAATACAAGAGACTAGCAGAATGTGTGAGATAACTAAAAAATTTGATATAATCTTGTATTATTCAACTCCAATTTTTATGGCTATTCCAATTATTTTTCTGACAACAAAGGTTCTACTGAAATAAAAAGTTTATATTATGTTACTGCATATTACATTATATTTCCAGGAAATGCTTAAACTTTCCTGAAAATAGTATTCTCTAAATTTAAATATTTCACATGCGATACGAAAATTCAAAATTTTTATTCCGAATAAATGTAGTAAAATTTTGATTTAATAGCTTGTAGAGACATTAGGTATTTTTGGAAGCATCAGACAAGAAAAATGAGCAACGCCTTCGCCGGGAATCGAACCACGGACCTCTCGCTTGCACGTCGAGCATGCAGACCACTACACCACGAAGGCATGCGAAGAAGGCGGGAGAAATACCTTATAAGCTTTTTCTATTAAGTGCAGAAAGTATTCTCCCCTGAACTAGTTTGCAACTACGGTTTAATAATTTATCCAAATATCGCATTAATTAAGATGGCAAGCAAAATCTGAAAAGAATTTAACTATAAAAGTAGCAAAATTTAGTTTAAACAGCCTGTTCGTAGCACATCAATAATTAGAAGGTTTGACAAGCTTCTCATTAATCATCGAGTTATTAATTGAGAGTAAGTGTACATTTTTCTGCACTAAATAAACGTATTTTCACTGAAGATATATATTATCTATTCATATCGGACAAGTTTAAGCGATGAAATTCTATTCAAAAATATATTATTTCGAGGAATAGAGTAATGTGGTAACGAAATATGTTCCAGATCTCGAGATTGCAACTTAGCAGCGGAGAGGATGAATCGAGGAAATTTCCCCACACGAACAAAAGGAGAATTTATTGGTAGAAAGGAAAGCAAGAATCAAAGAACGAACGTTTAAGCCGCGACACTCTTCTGAGGAGGAAACACGATAAATCCGCAAGAATTTCTGGAAGATATTTCCAAACTTCGGAAATGATCTCCCGGTATTGAGATTACTCGATGACGCCTCTTCGGCGCCTTTCCACGAGGCGGATTCAGGAATGGGAAGACATTCTTTCGTTAGCGGAAATTGCAGAGTGAGGAATTGCTAGTGACAGGTTCTATGCAAACTTCTCCGCTCCAAGTTTATTTTTAGGATGAGCATATCAGTCGTTGAGAAGAAGTTCCGCTTGTTAAAAACGGGACACGGTTTTACTTCTCAAAATTCCTTTTTCTTTGGAATGCCTTTCAAATTTGTAAACGAAAATGTTGGAATGCTGTAATGAATACTTGAAAGCAACGTCGAGTATATTCTGTAAAAGTTTACGATACTATCATAATTAATTGAGCAAAATATGAGAGAAAATTTAATACATTAATTGTACTTACTTTAAGGCTATGCTTTTAACTCGTATATAAATTTTCTTTCCAGATACTGATTTATGTAAGTTGTAGGTGCTAATTGCATACTTAATTTACCATATTAAATTCCATATTACATACTATGAAAAGAGCTTTTCCATTAATTTAAATATGATTATAATTAGAATTTAAATTATTCGTAAGTTTATTTTTGCTAACTGTTTACCGTTTTTCCTACTTCAGATTTCCTTCTTACTGCTCTTGAAATATATTAATAGGGGTGAAATTTGATGAGTTGCATACTTACAAAGGGGTGCATATGCGATTTATTAATTAACCGAAAATTTTGTTGTAGTTGTCCGACTGGGGTGATTTTAAATTGGTAGCTGAAAGACAATAATAGTCGACAGGAAAATTTAATTATTTAGGAGAACTTTCCTTAAATTCAAATTAAACGATATTTCTCCTGCCTTCTTCGCATGCCTTCGTGGTGTAGTGGTCAACAAGCTCGGCGCGTATTCGAGAGATCCGTGGTTCGAGTACCGGCGAGGGCATTGCTCATTTTTTCATATCTTCTGCTTTCCAAAAAATGCCTAATGACTCTACAGATTTACGCAAGAAAACCGAGCGCTTCTTTAATTAGTGAAGTTACTATATAGTGCTGTAAATTTTAGTTGATCTTTGCCCAATGCTCTTTCGCGTTACATTCTTTTAATTTTAGTTTGCAAAATCCAGTTGAGGGTAAAAATATTTAAGTCGTTAATTTATAATTTTTATGTAAATTTTGAGATTCTGTTTCTGAGCGATAACTCACAAAAGAAATAAATAAAGAGCAGGCACTGACAGATATATATAACATGGCCAAGCCCTTCACTATATGGCTTTTCATAAACATTAACCAGCCAATTTGCCGGCAAATAAAATTCATTTTTCTTTCTGAAAAGTTTAATAATTCTTCTTCAAAATAGGACGTTTTTATGCAGAGCTATTATCGGTTTCAACCTGTTTAGACAAGCTAGTCAAGAATTTTAGTTAAGTCAAAGCAACAACTATTGAGTGAAGAAAGTTTTCCCAGCTTAATGTGTATATTCGTGAATGTGTTGAAATATGTTTCTATTAACAAATACAGAAACTCACAAACAAATGTTTTTCGTAAATCATGTCCAGCAACCGTTTCTAGATGTAGCATTTAAATCCTGATTTTAATTTCTTAATAGTGTTCCTTCAAAAATGTGCCTTTGGAAAATGAGGTGTTCTTATACGCTGGCAAATAATCAGGGGTTGATTGACGCCTAAACTCATATAACCCAGGCTGATGGCTGTAGATTTTAGAAAGTCATCAGATCATTTTCCATTACTTCAAATCGTGTTTTCCTGGATTAACGCCAGCAAAATCCGCACTGAGAGTCTCTGAGAGAGGGCTATGCCTTAGAGCCGTAACTAGGCCCTGATAAATTATTACTTAAGTTGTGTATGACTTATTTCTTACTTAAATTATAATTACTTACTTAAATTGTGTACTGTTAATTTCCTTAATTGCATGTAAACTGTGTGTTACTAATTTGCTGAAATACTGTATCGTGTTTTACTATAGAAACTCTGTTATTTTGGAAAACAATTAAAAATCAGAATTAAGAATTTTGAAGCATGTTCGGCCTTTTTGTGTTTAAAACAAATGAAAGCCTATGTTTACTAAACTTTTAAATATATAATATTTATAAATAATAATATGTAATAATAATAATAATAATAATAATTTGCGCATAATACACATAATAACACATATAATAAGTAATACAAATAATAATACCTATTTTGTACATGATAAAATTAAAAATAACTGTAATCAAAGGTTAACTAACGTGGATTTTGAGACGGGTTGAACTATGCAGGATGGAGAAAATGGTCCAAATTATTCTTCTTTTATCCATAAATATGACAAAATTTTATTTTTTTTAACAAAATTTAACCTTAGGAGATTGTAGCAATTTAAATTAAAAGAACACTGTATGTAGCAATTCAAATTAAAAGAACACTGTAAGAATTTGAATTAAAATTGCGTGTAAGAAAAGTCACAAACCCCTCGCTCGATCAAACTATTCTAAGTAAACTGAAATGAAACAAACTTATCTGGAAGACTTTACCCATTTGGTATCCACTTTACCCATTTACCCATTTCAGAATTATTGATGGGTTCTCTTGCAGTAAATGATAACGAAGATATTAGCAAGAAAAAAATCTGTCAAAGCATGTTATTTTGCTTTTTCGTTTTGAGACCTGGTAAAGAAAAAACTGTACTGATAGCTATATATCCTTAGTCGATCACAATTGCGGGCAGTTTTCTTTGATCAGAAATGCAATCCCCGTATGCTCCTCTAATATAGTGTCCTGGAATCTGGCTAACATTATAAGGTTTCTCCTTCAATCTCTTGACTTTCTTCGTGAGCATAAACTGTGAAACCTTATGTGGAGGACAGTGAGCAAATCTAGGCTATGTCCTTTAGTGTTGAAGAACTACAAAGTCAGAAGGAGGGTTTAAAAGTGACCCTTTAATTCAAATAATTACAACTCTCCAACTTGAGAGTAAGCCACTACTTGGGCTTTGAACTAAAATAATATGAAAATAAAGTGTGTTTTCAAATTCAATTCCCTAACTTAGCTTAAGTAGGACGGCGAGGGAAGCTTAACTCTTAGTGAAATGCAATAATGCGAATTTCACTAGCCAACACTGGTAATTGCAAATTGCCTATAAAGGCGAACTTCCAGTAGACAGAGGAAATCTTTTAGCGCACAGCCTTACGGCGATAAATCCAAGGCTCTGTTTTTCCCATCGTTAACTCCTGCCTTTTAAACTGCTAACAGATATATGCGATTTGCATAAATATCTCGCTCGCGCTAAATTCGGGCAGCAACTGAAACTTTGAGATATCGATATGAAAGTTCAACTAAAAATAATTTGGTTAATTAAAATAATGAATGCTACAACATCACTACTTCGTATCTGCTTTTTCTATTCTTAAGCTTAGTTTTTTTCTTTCTATTGCACTATGTTCTCTAATGAAATTAATTTTAATACATTAGAAATGGGAGTTGTCACAACTTTCCTTGATTTTGGTTTATCCGTATAGCTTTCTATACTAGGACTTCCATACTAGGACTTCTCCAAACGAAAAAAGACTTTTTAACAGTAATATTTCTTTTTTCAGATATAACCTGGTTGAAAATGTAAATCTATTTTTCCAAATGTCAAAATTTGGTTAGATACTTTAAGCTTTTTTAAACTATTTTTTACTACACTAATTCAAATAAACGTTTTTTTATTACGGGAGTCTTTTATATTCTATTCATGCTGCCACCTACTTCGTTCTTCACATGCTATTAAGAAAAGTGCACTCAGTTCTGGAAAAAAAACATTTTTTTCTTGATACCAAAGTTTCTTTGAAGTTTTACTAAAACATGGAACACATGACATTTTTTCAGTTAAAACTACCTTAGTTTATGCATTCATCCTATTCCCTTTTTTACGTGAGCTTTCATATACTTCATACTATCACTTGCAATGTATGGACTGCTAGTAAGCAGAATACGAGTATATCAAAAAATACGTAAGATAATGTTTTAGAATAAAAAGCCGAAGAAAAGAAACGACGTTTTGAGATATAAACGTAACAATGCATGAAAATGTCCCTGCTAAAGTGAACAGGTCGAAAAGTAAAAATAAAACCGTAAGAAAATCCAGACGTGTGGGAAATCCAAAAAATGTGGCAAACTTCGAATATCGAAATCGGTAAGAAAAGAAATAGGTTTCGAAAATATGTAACTTCAAAGGCCTCAATCCAGGATATAGAGAAAATAAAAATCTCGAATATAATAGAATTTCGGAATTATTATTGTTTTTAAGATGAAATGTGACGATTACCTCAGTAAGCATTCAGAATAATCAGCAAACTTTTAGACCCAGTCACTTTCTACATTATTTAGTTTTATAAACCACCAGAATTTGTGCCTGCCGCTGAAACCTAAACATATTAAATTTCGAATACGAATTTCTAAAGTATGTCTTTTAGAAAGAATTACTCAGAATTGCTTTAGAAATTTCAAATTACCATTTGAAGAAGTGGTAAAATTCGAAATGTTATTTTCAATGAAATTTAATATTAGACTCCTTTTGAATCGCCCTTCTTTTCTTAGAATAAAAATAGCTAAACGCATCAATTTCAGTTTCGAGCATTGCGAGCCGCTTTCCTGTAAGGAAAAATGTTATAAGGAACAACTTATTAATCGATGCTTTATTCCGTGAATGGCCGTATCAAAATGTCAGCTTGAAATATTTTTACTAAAAGGCGTCACGTAACCGAATTCCATAAATTATTTACTACTTCCTCCTATGTTACGGTATTTTAATCCCTATAAGTTTTATTTTTTAACATAAAAAGTGTTTTAAAAAGTAAATTTAAAAGACAGCGAAGCAAATTTAACCGCGAACATTACACTGATCAGGAAAGGCATTTGTAACATAGTATATAACATTTATTTTCTGTGTATTTGCACATGTTGATTGACATGCACCCAAAAGTATGCTATCAGCGACATAATGTCATTTATTGAAGTTATTTAAATTGAAGTTTGTAAATACAATGTATAGCGGCAGGGAAATATAAATTTTATATATTGATATACAATAGATTAAATAAGAGCATTTGTGGGGGGTTTTCATACATTTCATCCAATTTTTGTAGTCATTTTCTGTTTTTTTGGTTACCTGTAACCATAAGCCAGACTCTAGCTACAGAGGGAATGTATAACCAAAGAGTTCTTAGACACAACATACGCACAGAAGAGATATTGTACACATTGAGATTAAGAGACTATACACTACCGATTGTGCGCATAGAAATAAACACAGTAACATGCAGACCATGAACCGCATTTTGTTTAGCTTCCCCGTACCCGGATGCTACTCTGGTAATAGACACAACTTCTATTACTGTGGTGGATGCTTTACTAAGCCTTTCCACCAGAATGGGAATTTCTAAAGAAATTCGGTATGATGAAAGAACTTTAGTTATGACAGTTTTGGCCTCGAACAAACCAGTCAAATTCTCGGTCTATTCGACAGAGCCTGGAGAATTTTGAAGTGGTTTGTCTGAAACAAATTGTATTGTAAACTTACCAGGGAAGAAAGAAAGATTCACTATTCGCCTCTCATTATGTTAAAGCCTTATACGGAGATAACTAAAAGGAATAATTGTGTTTGTTTCATAAATGATATAAAGTAAATTGATAATGAAGTGGTGTTTTTCTTACGCTGATGTCAGTTTAAATATTTATGATTATTTTGATGTCATTAAGTGCAGTAATTCAGGATCAAGTTTTGGGTCTCCACAAAGAGATGTCCTGAAATTAATATGTAAATACCCGCATGGCTTTCCTTTTCAGCCTGGATAAATGTGTTATCACTATTAGGTAATAAATATGTGTATTGTCTAATACCTGTTTGCAGAAATAACTGCAAGATTCTATTTTGTATGTGTGTGATGAAGTTTAGTTCTTAGTAATTCTTTTATGTGTTTTTTTACACTGGCCTTGATGTAAGAGTCAAGTTTAATACTTGGTACTTAGCCCAGCAGAGTGTAAATATCTGGGTTTTACACTCATTTTTTGCTGACTTTATGTGTCTCTAGCAGTGATAATTAAGCAAGGGATATCGGATTTCTACAACTATCCCTTCGGGAAGGGAAAGGGTTGTGGAAAACATAGGTTTGACAAAGCATCAGGTTTATATTAAAGAACTTCCTGTTCTCATGGAAAATAGCCCAGTGTCCGCTACAAAGGCAGGAAAGGAATTAAGGAAAAAATTATTAAAGACACCCCTCTCGGCCGGTTTCCGTGGACGAAGTTAGTAAGTGTAAAAAAAAAAGGTAGCTTTTGCCTGAAAAATTCTGAAGATGTAGGTCGCATCATGCGACGAGAAAGCTGATGTCTTCTTTTTTATGTAACCGTTCTTTTTTTTTCTTTTTACTTTTCATTTAACCATGGAAACATATCTTAATTTTCAAATTAAATATTTAAAAAGACAACTGGTATTTCCATCACTAAAGTCCGCCACGTTACAACGGGTTCAAATCCTGGCGAATGGTCTGGTTGTATGAGAGATTTCGTTGTTTTACTCTGTGTAACGTAAATATAAGCCTTTTTTCTTTAACGTCTCCTCCATGAAGGGCTTTTTGCTCCTATGCAGATAATTTTCGAGTGTTATGCTACTATCCAATCAACTGTAACCCAAGTCCCACAAAAGCATGCTCTTCCGCATTTTAAATTGTTTACCCCAGGCACATGCGCAGTGAAGTATATACACTCACGTTTGTGAAAATTGCAACACCAAGAAAGAATCGTCATAATTGAATGCAATTTAATACACAGTTGAGTGGTAGTGGTACAAATAAATGATTAAATGTTCAAAGCAAACAAACAAGAACAAGAGATCAGAATCAGTATTTTGTGTGGCCACCACGCGCCGCAATAAGTGCTGCTACACGACGTGGCATGGAGTCAAACAAAGTTTGAATGTCTGACTGAGGAAGAGCATTCCATATCGTTTGTACGCGTACCCAAAGTTCGTCTGCAGACGCAACAGGACGAGGATCACGAGCAAGACGCCGACCTATGACATCCCACACATGCTCAATTGGCGACATATCCGGGGAACACGCAGGCCAAGGAAGAAGCTGTACCTGCTGCGCTGCAAAGAAGGATTTAACAATCCGAGCAGTATGAGGGCGGGCATTGTCCTGTTGAAATACAGCGCCTGGCAAGCTTTGAAGGAAGGGAACAGCTTCGGGCTGTAGAACTTCACGGATATACCGGTTGCTGTTCAGATTGCCCACAATTCGTAGCAATTGAGATCGTCTATGATATGCTATGGCGCCCCAGACCATAACTCCGGGTGTTCGTCCACTGTGGCGTTCGATAATGCACTCCGGAAGGTGGCGTTCACCGGCATAGCGTCTGACACGAATGCGGCCATCATGGTACCACAAATTAAAGCGGGATTCGTCAGAAAACACGACATGCTGCCAATCAGCACGCCAGTCTCTATGCTGATTGGCCCATTGTAGCCGCAGGCGGCGATGGTCGTGCGTTAGGGGGATCCTGTATAAAGGAGTCCGTGCGCGCAGTCCACACTGCAGCAGACGTCTACGAATTGATGAAGCACACAATGAAACACCTGTAGCTATTGACCACAGTGCTGCCAATTGTCTAGAGGAAGCTGTACGGTCCGTCCGCGCCATGCGGACCAGGTGTCTATCATCGCGAGCTGACGTCACATTTCGGGGTCCACTCCCGGATTTCCGAGTTGTCCGACACTCGTCCGTCCACTGCTTCCAAACGCGCATCACTGTGCTGCTGTTACGCTGCACACGAGAGGCTACTGCACGATACGACAATCCAGCTTCACGAAGGCCGATGATTCTCCCTCGTTCAAACTCTGTAAGTTGTTCAAATCTCGCTCTCTTTCGTTGACGAGGCATAAGTACAGATTGAGTTAACGTTTACCACTAGCAGATAACCACCGATAACCATACACGCCTCGCTACAGCCGTCTATTTATTCGGATCCATCAGCCGTTAAGAGGGCGCTGCTCAGCATACGCATGCGCTACGGATTTGCAATTCTAATCATTTGCATATCATGCGCTACTTTGCATTTCCTGAAAATTTCAGCTCACTCGCGTAAGTCCTTCATGGTGTTGCAATTTTCACAAACGTGAGTGTATATTTGCATTTGAAGCATTTGCATTTATTTTATTTGGTCATAAAAATGCATGTATAATATGGGGTTTCAGTAAACATACGTGAATTTAGCAAAAGAACTACGATCAGCTTGCACTGATTCATGGGTCAAAGAATTTATTACTTAGTATTTTATTAAGTTTATAAGGTATTTCTCCTTCCTTCTTAGCATGCCTGAAATATACCGGCTTTCACACACTCGTCATAGTCAGCGTACTCGGCCCGTGTTCGAGAGATCCGAGGTTCGAGTCTCGGCGAGGGCACTATTTCTTTTTCACGACTCCTGCTTCAAAAATACCTAATGTCTCTCCAGTGGCGCCCGAACTAAAAAAAGGTGTGGATGATGTTTCTCCATACCAGGATTTGGCGTTTGGGTCCCCTAATCTCCAGTCGCCCTTTAAAATGGGGAGCATATAAGGTATTTCTCACGCCCTTTTAGCATACCTTCGTGCTCAGCATGCTCGAGGCGTACTCAAGATATCCGAGGTTCGAGTCTCGGCGACGGCATTGCTCATTTTTCACATCTCCTTCTTCGAAACAACCTAACGTCTCTACAAATTTAAGCAATCTATTGAGTTTTCTAAATTGCTGATCATTAGTATTCAATTCGTGTAACTTATTGCTTCTTTATTGCTCTCTACTAAATCATTCATTAACACTCTAAATCCAATCACAGGTCATACAACCAACTTACGACCCAATTCACAGAATTAAAGAAAATTAATTTAAGTTTTTATACTAATTTTAATGCAAGGCTGTACTTTAGTAAGTTATAAATAACATAAATAATCTTTTCCCTGCATTTCAAATCGCATTAAGTTCGTGCATTTTGTATAAATGTATAAAGAATTCAATCACATGATAATAAGAAAATTAATAACACGAAAAAGCTGTATCAGATCAGACAAGAGGACTTTCTGAAATTAACAAACAAATTAATCAGGATTACTGAACAAATGCGAGACAGAAAAAGGAGAAAAAAGTATTTTAGAAAATAAGTCTTTAGATCACGAGAAAGAAAAGATCAAAGTAAAGTTCAGCTTGCTGCCTTAAAATAGAATACTCTAATGTTGTAACAAAAAAAGTTATTAACTTGTAAGATTAGTCTAAAAAGCTAAACTAGAGGATTATAAATCTGTCGCAAATATAATCCCATCAAAATACTGAGAAAGACTTTTTGTATCGTACATTCAAGAAACTATTTTTTAACACTTATGAAACAGTGAATATTGGTTAAGCTGCTTCGGTAACAATATCTTTTTGGTTAGAAACACTCTTTATTTGAACATATAGGCAGTCATCAGATGTCGTAGATAAATGAAGTTAAAATAACATATCCCGAGTATAACTTTTCTTATATTCACTTTGCCTTGCATTTTAGGTCATCAATTTGCACTTCGTTTGAAACTCTGTTTACAAACGTCAGGTGTTATTCTGCAGTTTATTATCCAGTTTCATGAAAGATTAAATCCAGTATGCAAATAAAAACCTAACAATCAGTTGTTCCGCAGTGTAACTTCTTTAATGTGGAAAATAAATATTTTTTCCGCTGTTAAGGCTATAAGTTCTAGCTGACAAGAAAATAGATTATTGAAATTAGAAGCTGTCTTAGAGGTTAAGACGGCTATATGTCGAAGTATTAGGATGATTTCGATTCTTAATGATGCTGATTTCGAAAAAAACTCTTATACTAATTTTGAAATTTGGACGTAAAATCTTCATTGAAATAACAAGCATTTAAAGTTTTTTTTTATATTTCTGCTAGAAATGAAACAGATTTGTTCTTTGCGCTTGAATTTAAAATAATGGCAAATTTTTGACAATCACATAATTTAGATATATGATGATTAATTTTAGTTTAAAAGAAAACATTAATCACGGACTGAAGACCGATTGTTTCACGGTATGTAAGTTAAAATGCTGAATTTATAGTTATTTTCAGTTGTGACTGAGATTATGAAATGTTTCATTAAGAAGTGTGAAAGGAAAATGAAAGTAGTCTAGTATACACTTACGTTTTTCTACATTGTCCTTGAAAATTAAAACTGCAGTCTAGTTATCATGTAAGAAATCAACGTAATTACATTTCTTACTTAATCAATCTAGCAAAAATGAAGGACCCTTGATATTCTTTGATGATAATAATTTAAGACAGATGAAGAAAGCTAGCTGAAGACATTCGTAAATCTAATAGTATGTATTGCAGATTTAAAGGTCAAAAGTAGCAACATTATTAAATTCAGTAAATTTCTTAGATTATTATTATAATACACTGCAACACCAAGAAGGAGTGGTCAGAAATTTATGCAAATTTTAGAGTAGAAGCACGTCACTGAGTTATGCAAATGATGTGAAATGCGCAGCTCTCCGACGCACGTGAAGTAAGATATAAGGGAAGGAACGTGCAGAATGGGTAATATTCGCGTCGTTATTTCTGCCAGACGAATTATCGAAGAAAGTTGGTTTTTATCCCGGAGGATACGTGTAATAGGAGAGAATGCCAGGCACTTCCAGCAGATAGACGATTTTACGAGGGATATGGTGATCTGACTGGGAAGGGCGAGTTGGTCCTTACGTCAAATCGCAGCTGATACCCACATGGATGCGAGCACGGTGCATCGGCTATGGCGAACATAGTTGGAACAAAGGAATGTGGGAAGAAGGAGGAGTTCAAATGCAGACAGAGTGACGTCAGCAAGCGTGGATCGACACATCCGCCGACAAGCAGATGCGATCCCGCAAGTCACTTGTACCGCGATTCTACATCATGTGCAAGATATCTTGGATGTTCCCTTGTCAACGAGAGCCATTTCCCGTCGATTGGTTGAACGTGGCCTGCACTCACGGCGTCCGTTAAGAAGACTGCCATTGACCCCACATCATAGACGCCAACGTTTAGAATGGTGCCGGACTGGAGCGATGTGGATGACAGAATGGCGAAACATCGTTTCTCAGATGAGTCACGCTTCTGTTTATCCAGTGATAGTCGCCGCATAAGTGTGTGGCGTCGACGTGGAGACAGATCTTATCCGACAGTAACTGTCGAACGCCCCATCGCGCGACAACGTGGCATAATGGTTTGGGGCACTATTGCCTACGATTCCAGGTCACTTCTAGTTCGTATTCAGGGCAATATGACGGCCCAACGATACTTGGATAATATACTGCGGCCGGTGGCAATACCCTACCTTTAGGGGCTTTTCAGCAGGATAACGCCCGACCACACAGTGCTCGCATCTGCCAACACGCTCTGCAAGGTATACAAATGCTTCCTTGGCCACCGCACTCTCCTGGCCTGTCACCAATCCAATATGCGTGGCATGCGATTGGACGCCGTTTGCAAACTCAGCCCCTGCCTCGTTCAGAAGACGAACTGTGGCAAATGGTTGAAAGGGAATGGAGAACCATCCCTCAGAACACCATCCGCACTCTTATTGACGCTATGCCTAAACGTGTTTTTTCGTGCATCGCTGTCCGCGGTGCTCCTATATCCTCTTGAGCCGACGCCGTTCTCGCTCTGTATTCTGACTATCATTTTGAAATAAAGATCACTTATTGCTGCTTGCTGTCTCTGTGTTTTTTCCAAATTTCATCACTTTCTGACCACTCCTTCTTGGTGTTGCATTTTCAATGTCGAGCAGTGTAATATAGGTAGCTACTGCTCTGAATACTGGAAATGTCGTCATTTCTTAATTGATAGCTTTTTTACATTCGTTTCTTGATTGGTAGGTATTTTACTGTTACAGTAAACAGACATAACATCTTTGTATGTGGATAATTTATCTCGTTTTACTGTTATAGTATATAAGGCATTTCTTTCGCCTTCTTCGCATGTCTTCATGGTGTAGTGGTCAGCACGCTCGACGCGTAGCCGAGAGGTCCGTTGTTCGATTCCCGCAGAAGGCGTTGCTCATTTTTCAAATCTCCTGCTTTCAAAATACCTAATGTCTCTGCAAGTAAAAAAGAGATAAATTATCAACGTGGAAAGGTACGCAAATAAATTATTCCCCCTTTAGTTAAAAAATAAAGTCATCACAGAATGAATATTTTCAAAATTTAAGAACGTTTTTTAAGAAAAAGAATAACGATCTTATGATTTCAGAATACGAATCGATATGTTCCATATGGCAAAAAATGTATAAGCATTTTGACACTGAAAACCAAGATTTATTAACAATCATAAAACAACATAAAATATTTTTTTTCAGTTATCAGAAGGGTTCTTCTATCTGCGTTCTTCTATTATTTCTACCATACTTTCTAAACAACTAGTTTTCTGTTATCTCTTTCTGAAAGTTGTTCAAAATCGGATAACTCTAGTATATAATAACATGGATTATAGACTCTCATCAATGGAGATTCAGTTAATTAACTGTAGGAAATTCAGTAATTTAAACATTAAAGAAGCTCATTTAAAAATGGGCGCAGAAACTATTCTTATTTGAGAAAATAAGTAGTTAAACTGAAATATTTATTCGATGCTGCATGAATTTAATATTTTTATTTCAAAACGAGTTAGGGGCCAGTTCGAACCATATGGATGTCTAATTGCTACTGTGAGTCTCAAAGCCATTATAAAGAATATATATGGGATTTTTCTTATTGTGCAATTGTTCTCTACGTGATACCATTGACGACAACCCTGGGAATAAATACATTTTTCACTTTCTTTGTAACTCTCGGGCAGTGTTCAAGACGCTGTCTTTAATACTGGATAATCTTCTTCGATGCTTGATTCATAGTTTCTTATTTACAGTCAGCAAATTTATTTTACATATAAGCAATATTGTAGATATTATTGTACATACGTGGTTAAGAAATAGTTTTTTAATATTTCTGTTAAAGGGAAGTCATATAATTAGTTCATGCTAACGAAATACATTTAACTTTGAATTTGTGCAAGTTATTGCTATACGAATCATTTAATTTTGAAAACAAAAAATAATTTATTTCTAATAACAGCATTTGCGATCATTTAGATTAGCAAAGTAGTTTTTAGTAAACATAGTTGCAAATTTGAAATACATGTAAGTGAACACCAAAGTTTATGTGTCAATATGTGCGTTCGTATAGCATCATCATTGAAGAATTCTTTTGCTATTAATTTCTGTTTTATAAACTATTAATCCTCTACTTAACTTAAGTGATATTCGTTTTGTTTATGCACACGACCTTTATAAAATCTATGAAAATGGAAGAGCTGATTTCTTATCTAAAGATGCTTTACATTTAAAGATCGATATTAATATAAGCATTCCAAAGAGTAATTGGAAGTCCTTTTCTTACGAGAATCTTTTATCTAAGTGGAATAAAAATTATATTTCATCTCGAAAAGCTGTGTGCAACAAAAAGGTTTTTCTTTCTATTAAACATTCTATTGCATTCCGAATCTTTCTTCTTTACCAATTTTAAAACGTCTCAGTTTTCGCCTGGTCACGGCAAATTTGCAAACTACCTGTTTCATTCCAATTTGTGATCATATAACACTTGTGAGTGTTAAAAAAAGTACCTAGATATGTAATAATTAATGTTTTCCTGTATCACCTTCAATGGCCTTAGATTATGCTTGCAGCGCGATTTAAAAAAGCTTGCTGTGACTTAACCGATGAACTTATATTTTTGTGAAGTCTAGACTGCTGTACTTTCTTTTTATTTGTTTTATTGAGACATGCAATATTGAATTTTTTAATGAAGTTTTAATAAATATGTTTGGTTTTATTCAGTAGATAAAAATTTAGAAATGTAAATTTATCATTTCTAAAACGTTTTGAACTTGAAATGCAATTTTTTTTCCTTTTTCATAATTTCGTGTGTGTGTGTGTGTGTGTGTGTGTGTGTGCGTGTGTGCGTGTGTGCGTGTGCGTGCGCTTTATCATATTCAGTTAATATTTCAATTAAACTTTTGTGCAAATTCACAGAGAACAAAATTTTATTAGGACGTGAGTGTGTGAGTGTGTCAACATAAATGATGCCCGCGTGTATTTAAATGAGTCAGTATTAGTTAGTAAGGGAAGGTTTTGGAAGGAAAATTTAGAACGTTTTCTGACTGCCTAAAGGCCACGTTGCTAGCTTGATTTCTCTAATGAATAGATTTCTATGCGTTAAGCGCTTCTTGCCATTAGGCTTGTTTATGCCGACTTTTACGAATCTTCCAGTTACACAGGAAGGCAAGCGGAAAGGAGGGAGAAAATACCTTAAAAACGTCTTAAGGGAATGAAGGGACCCAACAGCCAAATCTTGGTGGCGACAAATTTTCGTCCACTTCGTTTTAGTTCGGGCGCCAATTACACCATGAAGGCACGCGGTGTCGCCCAACCGGGATAGTGGTTAGCGGTTCGAATCCCGGAGAAGGCATGGTTATTTGTAAATGTATAGTGCCTGTGCATGTGCCTACACAAAACATAATGAATATTTCAAAATCGATACAAAATATGAGCTTCTTTGGAAGATTTTGCTGAAATGAAAGTAATATATGCATACAAAAATACTTGCCACGAAGAAACAATGCCGGAATCTCGTTTAATATATATATGTAAAATGTTTCAAAAATTCGAAAAGAAATAATTATATTCTTAAAAAAAAGAAAATCAAATCAAATGAAGTTAAATACCACGGTTTTATTTCAGAAAGTTTTAGAAAACTGAATAATATTTATAAGTTTTTTTCCTTACACTCTCACATTAAAATTTCAGAATTACTGTAATTTTCAGTTAAGACCACGGAGGAATGAAAACCCAAGGCTTCATTTTTTAACTTTGTAGAAAAGGCATAAAATTGTAGGTACTGTATAACGATTCTACGCTTTGTATTAAAAGAAAATCTTCATTTTGGATGCTATACAAATAAATGTAAATATTTCCAAGCTTAAGAAATTTCCTACCATTGAAAATTCACATTTTTGCTTAAGGTTTTTCCTTTTGTTCGAATGAAGAAATAATATATTTTGCTTTAAAATAGACGTAATCTGTCGATTTCTTTTCACATATTTTTGAATTTTGGACTTTTTTAACTGTATTTTTGCTTTTGAAAATTCCTTAATTTTACCTCTTTAGGTAATTCACAAAAGGTAACAATTAATGTACACCATTTGAATATTTAGGATTCTAGTTTTCTATTAATGAACTAATACTTTGCCGTATTTCATAAAAAAACGTACTGTAGAAAATGTTACAGTCTTCCACGAGTTACTTATTTTAAATAAAGCGGGTCTTCTAATCGAAGGGATTAAGTTGTATTTGTGCTAGTTAGCAATCTTCAACAAAAATGTTTTCTAATAAATGTCGCTCTCCGCAAAGATGCATTAGTCTCATATTTCTGTGAAACAAGAAAAGCAGTCATATTGTTCCAATGTGCTATGATTAATTTCTCACCGGAAGATAATGATGACATTTCTCTCTTTCTCTTATTTGCTGGCTTTATCGATAGATTACTTTGTTTGTTCTTTACTGATGAGCAGCAGCAGAATATGCAAGTGCATCGTTTCCTCCGAGTGGAAAAGTGACTTATATTTTACCACTGAGACCATATTTTTGTCCATTTATACATCTATGCTTACAGAATAAGCTAAGATGAAAAGGAAAATGATAGCTTATTATGGTGATCTTTACTTACACTAGCCAAGTAACAGCATAAACCTCAAGATAATTTTCTAAACTGAAAGCAATATTCCATATAGGACAAAAATTATTAAGCTAAGCATTTAATGCAGTAATGCATTGAAGTTAAGTTGGATAAATTTTGATCAATTTCAGTGCATTCCTTTAAAATCATTAAACCCTTAAAACCATTTTCTTCTTTTATTAATTATTTATCTAATGTTTCAAACTAAACATGATTTTCTGTGGTAGAGGTATTTGTATAATTTGTTTCATGGGCTATTTAAATCTAGAAATTTACTCATTTCTATCAAGGATCCATGAAGTGGAAAAATAAATTCATTTTTGAAGTGAATTTTGAAATCTTGCAGTTAAATAAACAATAGTAATTTTTTATATTATGGGGTTTTCCTTTATCTGGTAAAGGTTAAATAGTCCAAAACCCCTAGAAGTGAATTATAGCTGTGTCTGAAAGCAACTATAGAGTCAGATAAAAGTTTAAATAAACCTTTTTGTCTAAACAAAACTTAGAACTTAAATGCACTTTTTTATACCAATAAAATAAACCGTGATGAAAAAAAAAGAACAGTCATTTCCAATTTAAAAGTTAAACTGAACAATTAAATTTTAATCTAAGCTGGCTGAGTAGTTCTAACCCGCGTATCAACTTCAAGTGACGGCAGCAATAACGCAAAGCCGAATAATTACATTTTATCAAAGTTGGCAGGAACTAAACGTAGCGGCGTACTCGTGTAGGCCAGAAACAAGCTCTTAAACTTCAAAACCCTCAGTTTAAATGCTATCTAACCTCATTTATATTCTGGTGCGGAAACGGAAAGGCGAAGTTATAGTAAAAGCTGAAATTATAAATAACTGGTTAATTTAAATACTTGTAGAGACATTAGGTTTTTTTGGGAGCAGGAACGATGAAAAATATGCATTGCCTTCGCCGGGGATCGAACCGCGGACCTCTGAAATACCGGCTCAGTGTGCTGACCATTACACCACGAAGGCACGCTGAGAATGTGGGAGATATACCTTATATACTAACCTTATAATATAATTTATTATATTCTAATTTAAATATCAGCATCATAGAATACAAATTTTATCTTTTGAGTCGTAACAAATTTGACAGTAAAACAAATACAGGATTTGCAACAATCATTCATTAAAAATAAAAGAAAAAAAAGAGATGAAGGTCTATAATTTTCTGCCCCGCAATGACTCCCTTTACGACTTTCGCACACTGAATTTAAGTATGAAGAATAAAATATTTCTCTATTCGTCATTGTAGGATCATTCTGATGACACCAATAAATGGAGAGAAATCGAGATTGTCTGAAGGCATAGCAGGTTATGATGAGTTACACTCTACTTTATAAAGTATTTCTCCCGCCTTCTTTGCACGCCTTCGTGGTGTAGTGGTTAGCACGCTGAACGCGTATTCGAGAGGTCCGTGATTCGAGTCCCGCGAGGGCATTGCTCATTTTTCACGTTTCCAATTTCAAAATACCTAATGTCTCTATAACTTTACATGTTGTATTCAAACACAACTTACCGTTTTGTGTAAAATCATGATCTTGCAACGACACAAAATTTGAAAGGATTAGGTGATTTCAACCCAGTTTCCACTTTCAGACTTCACACTGACATTGGAAAAATGGAAACTAAAATTAACATGCTAACGGCTAACTGAGGTAGAAGAGCTAGAAATTTCTTTAATGCTAAAAAATCTTAGTGTTTAACATATGTCTGAAAAGAAGCCAGAGTTGATATAGATAAGTCAAAGCACTCGTTTCGTAATGTGAAGAGTGCACCCAGTTAGATCAAGGTCAAATCTAAACTGAAATAAGGCTAACTTAAATTCAAATTATCATAACGGAATTAAAAGGAATTGACGACACGTTTCTTAATCGAAATGATGGTCTAGATATCCGCAAGGAAGAAGCTATAATTTTGTGTCCCAGTCAGAGCACAAACTTTACAGTGGTGTTCGACTAAAATTAGAATTCTTGGACGACAAGGCACTCGTTACATTTCGATGGGACAAATCATGCCGCAGAACCAGTTATTTTATGTTCTGAATCTGTCCTGTCACTTCTTTCCTTCCGTTTTCTTGCCAGAATGTAAATTGGTTCTCGTATATTTAAATGAGGATTTGATATTGTTTAGTCAGAGCATGTTCTGCCTGCTGAAGGCCACGTTACTAGTTGTTATTCTAAGATAAATGTTCCTGGCTACGCCGTTGCTATATTCCTGTCCTGCTATACACACTGTCCCACGAATGTAGGCTTAAGAGGCAACCTCCACGTTTAAATATTTCTCCGTAGCCTTTGGCTAATAAATACTTAGATTTAATTCTTTTTTTTTTAATTCTACTTTTGAGTTCATGCCATAAATGTTTGCTGATTTGTAAGCACCAGGTGGGCCTTGTCTTTAACTTATTTAGTTTTAAACAAATGGTTACACCCTTCAGAATGAGGATTTGCTACAAGTTGCACTTAGTTACAGGCAAATTCTCTACAATGTTAAGAATCAGCGTACAGAATATGTAAAGCAGAGATTATGATAATTTATCAACTAATTATTCGAAAAAGGGTTTTATTCTAAACTTCTGCAGCATCAGAATGATAGTTGTGTACGCATATGACTAGAACAACAAGAATCAACACATGTTCTCTGCTTGATGGGCATTACTAGGTAGGATGGCTGTGGTTCTGCGACATGAGAAACAATTTTCATGTATGCCATGAACTCTGTAGATCAGGTGTTCCTAACGGATCAGTATTGTGTTCCTGGAAAGGTCGATGGAATTTTAAAGGCGTTCAATGATAATCAAGGAGGGACGGATGGGGGTCGCTAGCGGAATATGCACCGACAATTGATCAGTATAATCAACATGCCATTGATAACAAAAAATTATTAATTAATTGTTCGTTTATATACAATTGTATCATACAGTTAGGAAGAAAGGATATAAAATAAATATACGGGAAAATATACTAAAATTATTTAATATATTTTCAATAATTAATTTTTTAAATATATATAAATGTTTTAGGAAATAAGTGTAATATAAACGTAAAGAAAAAAACGCAAGAAACACATTTAAAAATGCGAAGAACGCAAAAATAGAATGGAAAACTAGAAACAGGCTGAATATATCTGAACTAGGTGATTTAAAAATTTCTGATTATTATTTTGCAAATATTAAGACATTGCATCAATACAGGATTTGCAACAATCATTCATTAAAATCAATCTTTTGTGCAACTGCAACCACTGATTTTGTTTCTGAAATCTTGTTTATATTCAACATGTTTCTAGTTTCCCCATTTTATTTTTGCGTTCTACGTACTTTCTATTGTGTTTTCTTGTGTTCTTCCGTTTGACGTTTTCAAACTGCACTTATTTCATAAAAAATGTTATGTTTAAAAAAATTACTGATTTTTAAATTAAAATTATAAATAATAATAATACAGAAATAGGCATAAATTTAATAAACAATGTTTAAAACTTTTGTTCATATTCTTAATGTAATTTTTATCTTTAAGTCATTTATGTGTATTTGTTTATAATTAATTTGTTTATTTATTTATAATCACAATTATTTGTATTGTGATTATATTATATATTGTAAATTATAAAGAAAAATATAAGGGATCGGTGAACAAATCAATTCATTTAAAAGGGGTAGATGCCAAAAAAGAGAGGGTTGGTAATGCGTGCTCTAGATTAAACACGTAGATGGAAATGTGTGTCGCTGTGTGTGGGAGACTACGAAATTTTCATTAAACTGCAGTTCGCTGTAGATTAAAGGAGCACATTCTAGGACAATATGAGATGGCCAAGAAGAGTATTTCATACAAGTGTTCCCAAACTTCGACAGCCGACACTTTTGGAATGGCGTTATACGCTTCTAATCATAATTCGATCAAGTCGGCATGGATACTCAGGAGCCCAGTCTACGACACGTGATAGTGTA
This sequence comes from Stegodyphus mimosarum, assembly GCA_000611955.2. NCBI lineage: Eukaryota > Metazoa > Arthropoda > Arachnida > Araneae > Eresidae > Stegodyphus > Stegodyphus mimosarum. Next base: position 19,957 of record KK118003.1, on the reverse strand, counting down.
GCCCTGCATATTGTGGAATGCATTGTGCGATGCATGGTAATAAGTCCCTGTTGTTGACCTTCAGCCCTTTCTTGATTAATTGTCTTACATCTTTATTGGAGGAAAGGGGGCCTACAAAATGTTCCGCAAGTAATTGCTGTTAAGAAACTTAACAATTTGATGTTGAAATTCGCGTTTTAAATTTTATTTTGATGTATTAAACACGATTAATACAAAGGGAGCTTAACTAAGAGATTTTTCTGTTCGATCAAAAGGAGATTGTCATGGCATCATTGATGTTCTTTCCAATTACGCCACGAAGATAGTCGGAAAGGAGGGAGAAAATACCTTATAACTGAACCAGCAGAAATCTCGCAGACTGCAGATCCTGTTGCAATAAATATGCCTCAGGGCTAGATGGCATTAGCAATGCAATAATAAACACTCCTGCGTGTCCTGACTTGTTATATGTACTCCAGAACACCTGCTATGTATTATGCCATTTTTCACGAGGTACAAGAACAGCAGAGGTAACGCTGATCTTGAAGATGCAAATGACACTGCCACAGTGCCTGATGCAAACCTATTTGTTTGCTGAAAATCATAGGCCAAGTACTTAAAAAGTCATTCTTTCTAGACTCCCAACAAAAATCTAGTTTATTACATCCAATTCAGTTTGGAATACCACCGAAAAAGCGCTGGTTGATTTAATGGACTTAACAGCCGTAAGCAGGAGTGATAATCCCCTGCGATTTTCATAGACAACCAGGAGGCCTTCACTTCATTAAGGTGGCATGATGTGATATGTGGCTGAATTTCCAAAGCTTCCACACCATGGTTCTCAAGTTTATGTCAAGCATCTAAAAAATCAAAATGTTCATATAACACTTACGTTGTACCGTAGTGAGTGCGAAAATAACGGAGGAAAATTCACTCGGTTCCTGTTTAAATCCCATCCTGTGAAGTTTCGTTGCCAAACTTCATGTGCTTATCACAATCAACAATGACTAATATATGCAACCTTGCCACAATAGCTAGAGTATATTACAGACGTCATCTTGTTAAGAAAATAATGAACTCAAAAGACCTGTTTTATTTTAAACTGGATTCCTGTTTATGTAAGTATCGCCGTTAATGACAAGGCTGACGAGGTAGATAAAAAGACAAGGATTTCCATCCGTGATCTGGAATTTATGAGGGTGCTATGCGTTGCTTATATCAGAATATTAGTACGATATTACTCATGACCAAATGGTAAGAGGAACAGCCTTCAGAAACCACAAGGCTTGAGAAAACACTTATGAACTTGATACGACTAGATGACGAACTGCAGTTTCGCACATTTCAGTGAGACATTTTTGATAGGACAAGACCCATTCCCAATTTATTATTTTCCTGTTTTTAACATTTTTTCAGGAATTAAACTTATCGCACGAATGTGGCATAGAAGGTTGTCCTTTCATTTATCTATAACTTTAGGTTACTTGCGTACTTTTTATTAAAAGATAAAAAATATTTTGTTTAGGAAACATAGTTGTAATATTGTGTACGACTATATAACAGCTCTTTACTTAAATAATTGCGCTTTAAATTTTAGCGAAAAATATCATTTTTAACGAACATTATAGCAACAGATAAAATATACTCTAGTAGCCATCTGACTACAGAAACTATCCTCTTTCTGTGAAATTTCGGTGGTCGTCAATTTTTAACTCTGTTTATGTTCTTTATCATGTAAACAAAGGTAACGCGAAAGAAACAAGGAAAGTTATATTTTAAAGATAACGAAAAAAGGATTTTTAGTGACGAAATTCTTAGAAATTTATAGGTTTGGATGCTTCATACTTCGCAGAGGAAAACAAGTGGCTGTTACTGTCGGTTGACTTTAAAACTTCTCTTATTTGCAGCTGATAAGATTGAAATTAATTTCAAACCTGAAATAGAAAAGCATTGTTTCAAGCATTTGTTTTCTTCTTTTAATGTAATCAAAATTAATATAACTGTTGAATAAAACACATTCATCTAATTTCAGTTATTTTCAGTGTTCTCAGAATTTTCAAATAAATATATGTGTAACATAATGCAGGTAGAGGAAAATTACATTTTCTAACAACTGGTATACTTAACTGAGCTATTCGTAAACTGGAAAGGAAAAGAAAAGAGGCTAATTTACTAAGAAGAGTATCAGCTTATATTCTTTTGGTTGTACTATTCATTTTAAAATTTTCACAAGGAAACGATAATAATTTTTAGGATACGGACATATTTTTATATACAACCAGAATTGATGTACAAAGAAGTTTGTAAATCCTCAAAAATTTCCATACTCGATAAAATATTCATTCATGTTTAAAATACAATTTCTACCAAGCAGAAAGGGAAAAAAACTCAAAGCTTTGAACCTACTGTTAGTCCTGAATACTGAAACTAACTTTATCGGCATTAATAACATTAACAATTTAATTACTCGTTTAATAATTTAATTTTGAAAAAGCGTTATTTGAATGCTTAATTGATCAAATAGTAAATCTCTAAATTATTTTTCTGGCTAGGCGTTACCTTCTTTAAGTATTCCATAATGGTTTAAACACAGCCGTTATTCGACAGCAATATAAGTAACGAAGTTGCGCGAAGTTGTTGCGAGTGTCCTGTCCTCCCTGTTGTATACGATAGAATGTATATCACTTCTAGCTTTTCTAGTATGGTCATTGGGCCCTATTAGTGGTTAAAAATGCTGAATAATGGAGTTCGACTCGGGTTCAGTCTCAGGTGAACGGATTGATTGCGTGGCTGGTTTCAGCGAATTTTCCATTTGTAACGTGAATGCGAGACAGTTTCCGTTAGAATGTTTTTTATGAAGTTATCCATCCCTTTAGGCAGACAGGTATTAAATATGCATTACAAACTAAACGGAATAATATATATTTGAAGAACTTTTATACCATCGAAATAGGATCAGAAGCTGCTTGAGGAGGTCCATAGATGTTTGCATTATTGATTTAATCACTTTGGACTTGCTTCATTCATTATGACTGAAATGAGAACCAACCACTCATAAACAAAATCTTCACATGCAGAGTATCTCCGATTTTAGTGGAGTTTATAAGACGATTATTCTTTAACAACTATTGCTAATGTAGTCAGAAAACGCAGTTATGTAACATAAAATTAATCTGAAGATCGCTTAATTCTAATTTATTGAATAATAAACAAAATTAAATCGAACTTGCAAAGTAACTAATAAAAAAGTAAAAACAGTGTAAAAATTAAAGAAAGTGAACGGGCGTATTTATAAACAACATCAAAGGAACCTTGTGCAATGTTCTCTAGTATTTTCATCCGATGTCGTAAATATGTTTTAGACTTTGAAGGTCAGCCTACTATTTAATTACTGTTTCAATACTTATGCTTTGGATATCAAACTCGGCTGTGAAACAAATGAGTCAAGACGTTCCATAGTAGTAAAGTGACTGTAATTCATATATGTCAGTAACACAATATAGTGAAATAAAAGAAGTTGAAACGCAAGGCAGAAGGGGGGGGGTTTCTGTTGCCTTTTTGTAGCCGACTGCTAGCTAACAAAATGGATTATTATTGATCGCAGATTTCAGATTGTATGTGTACTTTCTTATTTTTAACCATCTTAAGACTATTTCAGAGTCTTAAAACTATATGAATATCAAATATCTTGAAACTGTATAAATACCTAGTATATAAAAGTTATTTATATATCATTATTTACACTGAAATCTGAGTTTTTTTAGCTTGAGCTTCGCGTCAGCATTCGTAGTGATTTCATTAAGGTGCAATATATTTGTAGTCTTCAAATTTAAGCATATGAAGATCTTTTTCTGAAAAGTATATTCTAAATGACATTTTTGAATATCTTTGTATAATCTTATGTTTGGTCAAGGTACATTTTATCTGTAAAACTGTTTGCAAAGATTATTTGAAACTATTACTAGAAAATCTTGAAATAATTGGTGTTTACTATTCTGGGAAATATTCCTAAATATTAACTGCATATATATATTTAGAAGCGCAATGAAGCTAAATAAAGCTTGAAACAGATCTCAGTGGCAAAGTGGTTGACCTCAGCCGGTTTCATATATTAGCTTCTTAGACTACTCGGCTAGTTAAGGACATTCGGTTTCTTGTCGCTGCTTTGAAGAATAGAAGTCAAATTTTGAAATGAAATTGACATACTGAATTCTGCTTATTAGGCTAATAAGCCAACGCGGGATACAAAAATTATTTTGGAAGACAATTTAATTTGCGTAACAGAGCAATGCTGACACATTTTTAACATCTAAGAAAGATCTCAGGAGCTGATCCTCGTAAATAGTTCTTATTAGTTTCACAAATTATTAGTCAATTTTTTATATTATTCGGGTCTCGTCTCACTTCTCAGCTGCTTCGTTTTACAGCTGTCTCACTTTTCAGCTGAGGCTCGTGCTTTATTTGTCACGTCATGGATATTCGCGATATGTATCTTGTTTTAATGGCCGGGCCCTTTATTTAATAGCCACTACCTTGCACCACTAAAAAGGCCGGAAGGGGTGGCTGTTTCATTATGGAAGCAGCTAATAGGTTGGCCACCGTTGCCTCCTATGAAGGGACGGACAGCTACAACCATGCCTTCTCCGGGATTCGAACCTGGGCCCAATGCTACAGCCATCAGAATCACTAACTGCTATACCGGTTTGAATTCCCGGCCCATTCATTGAATAAAACTGAGGACAAACGGGTTAGTCTCTCTCGTGTTTTTATGTCTTCTTTTATTTTTATTTACCAAGAGTTGCTAGAAGCTCGATCGGTTAACCTATTTTCGAGGAGCCAGTAAAAAGCTATTTTTAGAAACTATTTATCATTCCTACTCTCTTGTTGGATTCGTACCAACACTGCATATTTGGAAGAAAGTTCAGGTAAGTTTATCAATACAGAACTTTCCAACCATAGAGATAAGAATCAAATTCTCCTCCTAACTTAAGCGATAAAGGGGTAGAAGGCATATTTTTCTGTTTTTCATGTTATAATATTTGAACATAACGATATCATCGTCTTGGAAACCGAAAAATAGAAATTCCGCTCGTTCTGCTCTTACCGGTGGTATTGAAAATGTTTTGGAGCTATTTTTGCAGCAAAAGTGTCCATAGTAATACTTTGCAAACTCAAACTCAGGATTTGAATTATTAATCAGATTTTTCTCTTTCAGGTACTGCCAAGATGTGGAATTATTGAAACGATTCTTTTCCAAAATATGTTTCGATCGGAAAGTTTTTTGCGCTGTTCTATCTGGTTTTGTTTCAGGTAAATATCGTTTTTACGATGGCATAAATGGAAGCGAACTTTTCCTTCTGAAAAGAGATACAATCAGGAATAAGATACTTGTTCTCGAAGAGGAGCAGGTGCAAGTTTATTTCTACAAGATTTCAGAGATATTCATGAGGTAAATGCATTATAGAACGCAAAATCTACAACTATCGGACTTCAGTCATGATATTGAAAATGCTAATATTACGTTGCAATATTGGGATAGAGAGGAGAATTCAATGTTGCAAATTTAGACATGGTTCAAAAAAGAAATGGAATTTTGAATAAGACAATGCGACGTAAATTGCTATCTTATGATACTAGATCTGAATCAGTGTTTTGTACAAATCGGCCATGATATGACATAGAACATCATGATATGCAATCTCTTTGTGAGTCAACACTTAAATTACACAGAGGAGATGTCCTCTTCTTTGAGACTGATTGACCAAGTAGGGCTACAGAAATTTAAAACAGTTGTTTTGTGGTCTGTGTAAAAATCTGTCATATATTTTAACATCACGAAACATGTATGACTTTCGCATTTACTGTACTTCTAATGTCTGTCACTATCACTTTATCGATCTAATTGCTAAATTTCTCTGAATTCGGTTTACACTTCTGGTTTTAAACTTTTGTTTAAATACTAGATATCACAATTTAAAGAAGGAAGGATACAACTTGAAGTTTATTCCACAAAAAACGTCTTTTAATTTAAATTGTGCACTGACGCTAAAAATCGCAGTCAGCATGAACAAGTTCTATTAATGTCGTTTGTAAATATTTAGAATGTTCCCAGTAAACTTTGAAGGTACTGCTTAGCTTGAATAGGATGATAGCTTAGATGGGATTTACCTCGTAGCTATATGTGCTATATGATTATTAAAATTTTAATTTATGGATAATATTCTTCATTAGACACGAATAAGATCTGCTAGCTTCGTAAGGGTATATTCTTCTTCCATTTATCCCATGTGTTAGAAATTTGCTGTTGTGGTGAAGATCGCGGTATTAAAAGTTAAAATGAAGTGTGGCTGTGATAATAAACAAGAGCACTAAGATGTGATGAATTACTTACATGAATTACTTACACTTATAAGGGTAGCAAACATTGCATTATGACTGCAATACCCCATAAAATAAACTTATGCAAGCAAGATGAGATACGTGATCGAGCAAAGGAACGTTAATTAAATACCTTACCCAGATTTAGCAAAGCCAGATGCAGAGTGATGACAACCTGTATCACATGTAACATCAATTTTATTTCTTGTATACAAGCATGATTATTTTCTTGAATAAATATCAGAACACAACTAATTAGCAAGATTAACAAAACCTTTTCGCTGATAAATACACATTATCGTAAGCAGATCTACAAAAATCTTACGCGCGACATGAGTTAGATAACCTCACTACTGTAGACACAAAATCAACACAAATTAATCCGTGAGCATCCGTTTAAAACAAGGACCTGAGAACGCAAATCCGTGAAACCCTTTTGAAGAGTACCAGTTCTGCCGGAGAATATAATCATTTACTTGAAATGATAGTAAAAACTCGTTAACGCAAACGTTCATCCGATGAACCACATGGTCGAAGAAATATAACTTTAGAGAAGCTATCAATCAGATTTATCTCTCTCACAAGTAGAAAAAATTATAGCAGCTATCTTCAATAATCAGGATTTCGAAAGAATCTTACAGTTGTCCAGGTCGTCTATATACATGTCGATACCTTCACGAAAAATCGCATGGCGTGAAAAAAAAATGTAGCAAGAGAGAACAAACATCATAACATCAGCAGGGCGGTAGGATAAGAAACAGGGCTAAAAAATCCCGTCCTTCACCTCCGAACTCCAGCGCAGAAGAAAGCCCAAGACCGGTTTAAAAAATCCCTTCAAAGATTGCCTTGATACGATGACGATTAAAAACGACGTGAAATTACAGAAAGCAGGCTTGCTTGCACACCACGCCATCGTGGTGTTATTGAAAGGCCGTCCGGCTAACTGTCGAGAGATCATACGTACGAATCGCGGGGAAGGAACAGTTGATTTTTCTTGTTTCCTGCTACGATGAATACTTAATCGTTCTACAAGTGTTTATCTTGAGTCTATGATAATAGGCATTTATGTATTACAGCTGATTTTATTTCCACTTGTAGAGAGGTTAGGCATTTATCTGAACAATGAACATGAAACTTCAGTAATGCCCTATCCAGGGTTTATCCGAACGTGCTTCCAACTACGCCCCGAAGGCGCGTAGTAAGGGAAAAGAAATGTCTCTTAACTTTTTGCGGCTAAATAAAGTTTTAGTGAACATTACCTGTGTTTCTAAATAATAATCAATCAGACAATTAATTGTGCGAAAGAATTCAACCAAGAAGTCTTAATGAAAAAGTATATTCGGTATAATAAATGCAGGGGATGACTTATCCGTTATCTTGTGCAAATTGCGCAAATGGGACGCAGGCATAGTTGAAAATGCTGTCATGGAAGGAATTATTTCACCCTACTACTTGTGGAGTCATTGGGTTATTTCGAAGCAGAAGACATGAAAAATGAGCAACGCCTTCGCCAGGAATCGAACCACGGACCTCTCGGTTACGCGTCGAGCGTGCTGACCACTACACTACGAAGACGTTTAAAGAAGGTGAGAAAAATACCTTATAACCTAATAAAGAAATAAATGAAACCAGCAGCGTATGACTTCAAAATCATTCCGAGGCACATTGCCTTCAGATGCTGTTGAATGGCAACAGGCCTATGATTGATATTTGCTAGTTCAGTTATGAGCCATTATACAAGATAAGAAACGGCTAATGATGAAATGCTTTTAAATATGGGTTGCCTGCGACGATTAACACAAAAATTACAAATTATGTATATAAAGCTCTTTCTCACTGAGAATTACGACTTGAGGTTCACTTTCATGAGGAAAGAAGTTAACTAAGAGTTAATCTTCAATAATATCACTTCCACTGATTCACACTTTTTAGCGCCGCCTCAACTACAGCAGTTACGTCATTTCCCTTCCTAGAAATAGAAGACTCAACATTCTAAAAATATGCACTTTTTCCAGCAGCCTTGACTGAAGTACTAGAAATCCATTAAATTTGAGGTAATTTATTTTTATTGATTATTTTATTTCTAGCTTAAAATATTTATTTACTAACTTTTCATGAATAAAGCATCACTCATTCGATCGATTCTCACCTTAATTTTAAAAAGCAGGTACATTTCCTGGATGATTTGTTTAATTTTATTTCTAAATAATTGTTATGCATACGAATTTAGTGTCTTATGCCCAGGTTTAATACGAACAGATGACTATTTCATACGCAGTTGTCTGGCTTCTTTTATTTCTGAATGTAAAACTGTCAGACTTTCTATTTAAATATCCAAGTATGCAAATTACATTTTAGAAATTAAGTTTGAATTGTGAAACCTATGCTTTTATTTATTTTTAATCTAATAATATGTTATTTTAGAAACTTGCTAGTTTAGAAATTTTATTACTTGTTATTTTAGAAATTAATGTGCTTGGATGGTATTTGAATTGAACGTATGCACAAAATAAGTACTAAGCACAAGTATCTGATGATGACAAAAGCAGAATTTTTGATTACAAAACGTTAGAAATGCGAGGAAGCGTAGTTTAGTGGGAAAGTTTTCGTACATGGCTAGTACCTATCAGCTCATTATTATTATTATTATTGTTATTATTATTATTATTATTATTATTATCATCATCATCATCATCAGAGCCGAGACACAGGTAAGACAAGTAAGGTCTTACCTCATTTTGAACAATAGAAGTGGCGCCAAATTAGAAAAAAAATTCATTTTAGCAAAGGAATCAGGATTACTAATTTTCAACTTCGCTATCAAAAGAAGTTTGCTATACGAACTATATAGCTGAATTAACAGAAGAATTAACAGCAATCCTATAGCTTCAAAAGTCAGGATATTTCGAAGTACTATACGTACCGTTTTAAGTTAATTTACGTTTCCTGTAAATGAGCTGTATAGACCAGAGGTTCTCAAACTTTTTACTCTCGGAAACCTTTTCAAAATAAATACTCCTAGCGGCGCTCCCTTTACGTTGCAAGATAATGATGTTTAAGAAAATTATTACTGGAATGGGAAAAAGGTATGCACAGTAAGGAAATGTAAACTGACGAGATATCTTAAATCCTTTTGTAATGTCGATGGACTAGAATTCTGTTATAAAATTTTTAAATTCACTATTATCTAATTATTATTATTAAATTTTAAAACACTAAATTATTATTATTAAATTTTTAATTCACTATTATTAAAATTCGATCAATACGCCATTTTACACACCCAGTCTTCATCATTTTAAACCGTCGCAAATGCAGCGTTCTGGTTGGTTATTCAATTATGGCAAAGCACACGAGGGCTATCTGCCTAAAGGGAGGGATGCCTTCGTGGAGGACTTTCTAAGGGAAACTGGCTCGTATACACGTTACACATGGGGAAAACCACGAAAACGCCCATTCAGCCAGCCCGTTCGAGGGATTCGAACCTCGGACCGAACTACCAGTGTTCAGCGTCTTTACCGCTCGGCCGCTGGTGGGCCGCAGCGTTCTGGCTAATGCTACTTCCACGCAGGTCCATCATATATATGTGAAGGCTTTTCTTCGACACAACCATCTTACTTCACTATACAGCAGTATAGACCCATGGGGGCTTCTCGTATTCTTCACATACTAGTGTATAGAGTATGCTTTTAAGCGTGCTCTGATTTACAGTAGTTTATTAGTCATACTTATGAACACTTACTAGCTACAAAACTAAGCCTCACAAAGAAATTAAACGCACAGATATCTAGAGAAAAATCGCTTAGAAATCACGGTATTATCGCTATGAATATTAACTAGGAAGTGACACCAAATCAGTTAGGGCATCTGTATTTATAAACTAAGTTTCGAAAAGCTTTAAAAGTTTACCAAGCCTTCTAAATTTCTCATTTTTATTCTATTTTTTGTTTCTTATTCGTTTAATTCAATTCCGTTTTCAGTTATTTTTCGGAAACGGAAGAGAATTCCCTAGGAAGTGAATACAGAAACCTTAGGACTCCACAGAGCACAGACTGGAAACCGCTGGCATAGACTTAACTGACCTAGAAAGCACAGTGTTGTCGACATTAGTAATTCTTTACTATTTTTCTTTCCATAAAAAGCGTTCAAAATGCTGCTAATTGAATATGGACGACGGTGCAATTGCCTATAGTTTGTTGCAATTACACCGTCTGTTGCGGAATTAGGCTGTTGCAGCAGACCTAATACATAAAAGCGTAAGCTACCTAATACACAAGCTACCTAATACACAGTCCAGTCACATTAATGTGACCACCACGTACTTTCCATGTCAGAGTTAAATAACCAATCACAGAAGGCAGGTGGCAGCACAGTGCAGTTGAGCGTATATAAAGGGTGTGTGAGGGCTTCGGAAAACATTTCAATCGTTGGCGTAATGCAGAAACGAAGCGATTTATCCGACTTCCAAAAGGGCATGATCATTGGCTTTCGGGCCAAGGGTGGAAGCATTTCCGAAACGGCTGAGTTTGTGAACTGTTCGCGTGCCGCCGTGGTAAAAGTGTACCGTGCATGGCAAAATGGGACTGTCCAAAATCAGCGACGTGGCAAATGTGGTGCACCACGGGCCATAGATGACAGAGGCGAACGACGGTTGCGGAGATGCGTTCGGGCAGATAGACGGGCTACCGTTGAGCAACTGACCACCAAAATGAACCAAGGGGCTACCAAAAGTGTCTCCCAAAGTACTATTCAGCGAACATTGCTGCGTCTGGGCCTCCGAAGCAGACGCCTGGTTCGTGCACCTATGCTGACTGCTGTTCATCGACGGCGAAGGCTAGAATTTGCACGCCAGTACAGCAGCTGGACGTCCACTGAGTGGCGACAGGTTGCGTTTTCGGATGAATCGCGTTTTATGCTCCATCGGACAGATGGACGTTGGCGTATAAGGCGTGAAACCTCTGAAAGGAACCACCCTGCAACCATTGCCGGAACGGTCCAAGCTGGAGGCGGGAGCATTATGGTCTGGGGAATGTTTTCCTGGCATTCTCTAGGTTCACTGATCATTGTGGAAGGCACAATGGATCAATACAAGTACGCATCTGTCCTTGCGGACCATGTTCACCCCTACATGCGCATTGTTTTTCCTCAGGATGATGGCATCTTCCAGCAGGACAATGCGAGGTGCCATACAGCTGCCAGTGTACGTGCGTGGTTCGAAGAGCACCAGGATGAGTTTACCGTCCTCCCCTGGCCAGCAAACTCACCTGACTTAAACCCAATCGAGCATCTGTGGGACCATCTCGATCGAGTTGTTCGCGCCATGGATCCTCAACCGCGTAATCTAGCGCAGCTGGCCACGGCATTAGAGTCGGCATGGCTCAACATCCCAGAGAACACCTTCAGGGACCTATGTGACTCTCTTCCTGCACGTCTCGCAGCAGTCCGCTCTGCGAAAGGTGGTTATTCTGGCTTTTGACAGATGGTCACATTAATGTGACTGGACTGTGTACATAAAAGAGACTAAAAAGGTTGTTTGAAAACGAAATGTACCGTATTTTCAGCCTTTTGGTTCGCTTTTTGTTTAGAATTTTTTATTGAACGAGACTCATGTTCCGAGGTTTTGTCTTGTTACACCGATATTCACTTTTACCAGAGCTACACAGTGAATTTTAATTACAACTACAAGTCATGAAAGATTTTAAAATTTAATAATTTCATTAAGTATTGAAGTGCACTTTTTCAAACAGCCGATCTTAAAATGCGTCTGAAATAAGCTAGAAGTTTCCAATATTCAGTCCAATTTTATAAGCATCTATATAATAAATTTGAAAATACACTTTTACAATTGTTTAAAACAGTTCGTTTAATCTATTTTATGCGACTCATTTTAATAGTTATCGAGATGGAATAGTTATGCCATTTTTCATGCTTCACTAGGCACTTGCGACAAACAAAAATGTAATACAAAATATCGATCAGAAATTATGCACAGTAATATTTCTTAAGAAATTTAACTCGTTAAATAGTAAATGCTGCCTTTCTTTCAAAGAACAAACAGGCATATGGGCATTTTGAAAAATGCTGTTATAATATTTACTTGGAGGAAACTGGTTTAAAATAACGTTTCGTGAATGGGGAAATATTTGTGTTTAAGATGCGGCATAGTGGGAAGGCTATGAATATTGACGATTATGAATAATTTATGCGCTATTCAAACAAATTTGTAGCGAGAGCGTGTAAAACAAAAACTGTTTGAGTTGTCTTAATTAGATAAATACTGAAGATTCTTGAAAAAGATTTTGAATAATTGCAAATGGGACAAAAGAAATTTTCTCTCGAAGCAGGAAAGTAAACTGAGAGGACAAATTTCAAGGCAAAAGTATTTTGACAAATAGAGGGACAAAGTCTTGCGAAATAAAATATTACCGTGATTCAGCAAAATGAAATATTTCTCATGCGGTAGTCAGAATAATTGCATGAGATGACTACAATTTAAGAAGACAATCTTGTGTTGCAAATATAATACTCAGAAAGTAATAACTCAAAACTGCCTGGCAGGGATAAGATTTTAACCTGCGATAATTAATTTGTATAGTATACTAAACTCGAATGGCACTTGCCTCAGGTGAACGAGTAGAAAGGCAGCCAAATGAGCTACGACAATTTAGAAAACTGTTCCAAAAAATTCTGAATTTTAACTTTCAAATTTGGAATACGTTAAAGACTATGAAAGCAGTTCTGTATTATAAACATATAAATAATCCACCTAAGTTAAACGAATAATTAATAACGCTTATTTATTTTTAAAAGAGAAGCGATTTTACAGTAGTGCAAATATTAGTTTCTAACAATAAAATTTATTATTGTAAGTAGTATACTGAAGTTAATTTATGCTTGTCACCAGCTGCATAGACTAACGTTCCCTAGAAAATACTACACTGCCGACATTAGATATTACCCAATATGTCTTCCTTTAAAATATTCTACTCCTACTTCGCCATAGGCAAGTTTGCAAAGTCCACTTGTAGAGATATTAGGTTATTTGGAAGCAGGAGAGATGAAAAATGGGCGGTGCCTTGGCCGGGACTCGAACCACGAACCTCTCAAATACGCGTCGAGCGTGCTGACCAATACACCACGAAGGCATGCAAAGAAGGCGGGAGAAATACTTTATAGGCTAACTGAGTATAGGTGATGGCTCAACTGCCGGCAGTTTTTTGCAGCATAGCCCATACATGCCTTTTGGAATAGCCGTAGGGATACTAACGAAGGTGTTTGAAATGATATACACTGGTGTGCAAAAATTAAGGACGAGACGGTTTTTTCAATATAACTTTGTACAAAAGCTTTCCAAATCAACACATTTAATACCGTAAGATCCCCAATACATGGACATGAGTAATGTAAGCAACACTTACTAAAAGAGAAATCAGAGGGATAAAAAGAAGCTTTATTGAAAAAGTAGCATGGAGCGCAATGCGACTGAAGGCCGAAACATCCCTGTGATGGGTGTCCAGCAAGAAACATCCGGTCTTTAATAGGGGATATGATCTCCCCTGACTGCTAGGCAGGTTTCACATCATTTGTGCATGCTGGATATGTGGTTGTTAATGAGCTGTTGAGACACTGCTGCTCGTTCCTCTTGTAGCACCAATCGCAGTTTCGGAATCGTTACTGGCGATAAGTTACGTGCTGCCACGGGTCTCCCTAGTAAGTTCCGTACATGCTTGACGGGATTTAGATCCAGAGACCTTGCCGACCAATCCATGTGTTCAATATCTTCACTCTCCAACAGCTCTTCGACAGTAACTGTGCGATGAGGTGGAGCGTTGTCGTCCATGAAGAGGAACTGAGGACCCATAGCCCTTGTGAAAAGACGCATGTAAGGAAGAAGAACCTCGTTACAATAGCAGTCCCAGGTGACGAACCTCCTTGGGAGATATGAAGGTCGGTCCGGCTACCAAGCATTATGTCTGCTCGAACGAGAACTCCGCGACCTCCAAAACAGTCCCTTTTGATGATGTTGAAGGGGTTATTGCGTGTTCCCCGCTCTGTCCAGATGTGTATGTGTCTAGAATCGCAACTCAGACTAAATCTGCTCTCATCTGTAAAGAGTACTCGTCCCCATTCATTGTCTCTCCAATTCCGGTGTTCCCGGCACCACAGAGAACGCCTTCTCCGATGGGCAGGCGTTAGAGGTACACACCGTACAGGGCGTCGTGCAAACAGACCACCACCGTGCAGTCTTCTGGCCACGGTAAAACGCGATATCGGTCGTCCAGTCGCCTGTGTCGTGTGTCTAGCGATTTCTCCCGCTGTCTGCCGCCTGTTTCTTCTGGCCTGTAAGGCAATATACCGGTCATCTGCGGGTGTGGTTCCTCGTGGACGACCACTACTAAACCCCCGGATAGTTGTTCCTGTAGTTTGAAATTGTCTCCAAAGTCGTGAAACGATGCTGTGATCAATTCCGAACTCTGCAGCCACATTTGTCACACTGCGGCCTTCCTCCAACTTCCCAATGATTCGACCTCGGGTAAAAGCATCCAGATGTCGTCTAACAGATTGATTATTCACCATTTCTCGCTGAGGCAGCAACTGGGTGTGATTTTAACTGCTATACGGCGTGCAATCTCTTTGCCAGAAATACTGAGCTTACACCGACAACATGCTTTATACCACTCAGACACTCCTCCATTACGTCTACCTGCATATCTGCGCATGTGCTACCGTACATCACCTTACTTAATCTCCTGATTGGTCTTTCTGTCCGCTCTGCCTCTTCGTT
This sequence comes from Stegodyphus mimosarum, assembly GCA_000611955.2. NCBI lineage: Eukaryota > Metazoa > Arthropoda > Arachnida > Araneae > Eresidae > Stegodyphus > Stegodyphus mimosarum. The sequence goes on along the minus strand of KK118003.1, from coordinate 4,815 downwards.
CAGCTGATATGCTAATTTTTCGATTTCGTCCTTAATTTTGCACACCAGTGTATACTCTATTATTAGGTTTGACTCTACTTTTTGTGCAAAATTTACCAGTGTAGGCGCATGGTTCGAGGTTTATCTCCATATTCTGTCTGCACGGGAACTGTCTAGATAGTTTCATTTATGGTTATTTCTGAATCTGCCACATATTAAAGGAATCGTTATATTAGTTTCTCTCATTCTTTGTCAACCGGAACGTAAATATATAAGGTAAGATGCAACTTTGCCCTTTTTTAGTTATTTTATTATTTAGATTTGAAAACAAAACCAATTTTGTAGTACAGACAAAGAAAAATTGGGTTAAAATTTTGAATATTTTTGGAAGATTTATGGCCAACTATTATGACTAATTATAATATGACAGATTTTGAAGTAAAAGACATGTTTTGAAAAAGTCTAATTTTGTTCAATGATTCTAAGATGATCGATATAAAAATATTTTTTTTACTTAAGAAATTTTAAAAGCTATAAATTCGGAATCACTGTAAAGTGAAAACAGAGAAACAAATGAATGCGATTAAGCATTGAATTAAAATTTAAATAAATAAAAACATCGAAATCAGGCCAGACTGACAAACTTGCTCATTGCTGCGAATAAAAATTAGTGAAAAAGGCAGTATCATCGTTCCTAATTCTAACACATTGAAGCACCCTAAATTAGCTGAGGACATAGAGTAAAAAGTAAAGATAAAACTTGAACCATCGTTAAATCTCGTTAATTTGAAAATTATACTATAGAGATACCATTGGTTTTAAAATAATTCCAACCAGCTATGGAAACGTGTTTGGATAAGTTTAGAAATGCCAAAATGCTCTAACTTGAAAATCATCTACATTTTGCTTTAGTGTTACAATCTACCTAGGAGTATTATACAAGCTAACAACTGCTATCGGTTTTGAAGAATTAAGAAATTAATTATTGCGGAAAAGTATTACAATTTATATATAAGGAAAACATAGGTTATAATAAAAAGCGTGATACTTTTCGTTATAAGAGAAAGCGCACCTAACAGTCTTCTAGAAAAACCTAAGGTTTCCAGTTACTGTTTCTAGTGGCAATAAAAGCTTTAGCAAAGGTAAAATAATAAAGCAATACGTAAATAAAGTCATCACTTGGACAAGGAAACCTTTCAAACATGGTCATTCTCTCTATATAACATAAATTAAGTGATGCAATAGAATTTAAAAATATTATACATTATTTTGCTGCATTAAAATGCAGTAATGGTTTTGCAGCAGAATATAGTTTTATTAAAGTAGTAATAGATAAGGAAATTCCACATAATTGCATCAAAAACAGCCAGCTAAATTTCAGTTGTCTATCTAAAAATTATCTTCTCCAACATAATGTTGTCTTTCGTGAAATGTTGTACCTAAACGATTATAGCGCTTAGCTTAAACATTCCTAACACAGCTGAATTAGACATTATTGTCAAAATTCTTATACTATTTTGAATTTAGGTTGGACTGTCTAATAGTTAATCTCTTTCATCAACAAAATGGACTTACTTCAGTTTCAGTCTCAAGAAGGCCCGCTTGAGTGAATTTTATAATTTGTAACATTTGACAGCTCATTTCATTTTCTGCCTTTATTTCCTTTCGGTTTAGCTGTAACATAAAAGTTTTGCTCTATTCCTCTTTTGCATTTTCTACTATTGCTCACAACTTCCTCACAATTATTTAGTTTCGTCGAATTTATTTATTCTTAAAAAAATCCAAAAATATTTACAATATACTGCAAATTTCTAGATTGGTGAATTTTGAAAAATTTAATTATTTTGGTATTAAACATTAAACCTTATTCCATTCGTTGATCTACACACTACGACTTGTTCCATTTGTTGAACTGATTGAAGAGATTCTTCAATTTAACTTAAAATTATGGCGGTTAGTATTGAACGTTTTTTCGGATTTGTAATTTTGGATTTATATTTCTCAAAATAATGATATTTTTAAATTTGTTTGCTTTTGATCCAACAATTTTGCTTTTTTTTTACACTTTACTTCGACCTATAGAGGATGGAATAATAAAGGCTACTTTAGTAATTTTTTCTAAGATTATTTTAGGTTTAAAACTTTTATTTGTGTAATTTTGGTTCAGAAACAGGCTGGTTTACTTACTTCTTTAGTTGTATCAACCCCCCCGATATATCGGCAGTGAAAGACGTAAATTTCTTATCTCTTTTTTTAGTTTTGACAGGTTTTGCCTCCTCTTCCTTGCAGTTTGCCAGTGTGCTATTTTGTTTTTGCATTTTTTATTCCGTATTGAATATGGGAGGAATGTTAAGCGTATTATTTATTAGTCCAAAAGTGCAATTTGCCCAGAAGGACTATTAATTTCGTTTTGTCATTTTGCGTTGAAATGTCGGTTCATTTTTCAAATCGTTGCCTCCAAATATTAGAGCCCTGTGTTATATTTAAAGGAATTAAATGATGACGTATCTGCATAAAATTATGCATTTTTCTCGTATTGTGATAAAACAACGATGCCTACAGCCATCAAATTTTGAATAACGTACATTTTCACCCGAATAGGGGCATCTGAAAGCCCAAATCTGGAATTAGAAATTTGTTCTATTATCTATTTCATATTTTGTACACCTTTAACGAATTTTTGATTAACAAATTTAACGATTTAAAAGCGAACAATGGCAACACTGTACGGGAAAAAAAGGTTTTTTTTACGTATTTTCCCCTCCTGTAACAAATACAAGACACTTTGGATTATGCAGTGCATATAGGGAGCTTTATTTTCCTCTTTGCTTCAGGTGAAAAAATCCGTAGACAAACCTCTGACGGTATGAGTGAATGTTAAAGAAGGTGAATACCGAATAAATTTTTTAAATTGACATCTTAATTCGGCAAAGCCACATTTTAATACGTTTAAGAAGCGTTATATAAATAATTATTGAAGCATCATATTTAATTGTTTTTCACATTAATCAACTGAAGCCACTTCCAATAAAAACAATGCTCACTGGGAACTCAGAACATCCCTTTGCAAAATTAGTGGCAAAAGTTACATGCCACTCGGACTCCAACCCCCGCGCAGCTCTCTGTCAACACTGTGAAAGCAGTAGTCCTTGTGAGCTCTGCCGGTCAACTGGAAGGGTTGCAATGCCCAAACATTTTTTCAATAAATTATCTAATGTCAAGTACTAAAATTATCGAGCGATTGGTTATACAGATTAATTAAATCAAAGGAGGTTATAATTTAATACATGCCTTCCCAAGTGCTCATCGGCGGAAATTCGGAAGTCTGTTTCTCTAGCTCTCCGACCGGCTCTAGTTTCGCTAAGAAAGCGATTTCCCAAATTTCCCCAAACTGTTATGAGAAAGGAGGCATTTTCTTGATTTTAATGCCAAAGTTTTAGGCCCCATAGATACGGCCTTGCCGCTCAGAGGACTACAGCCAACAAGACCACTGGTAGATATTCTCCTATTTGCTCTCAGCACCAAGTCCTATCAGTAGGCACGACTTACATTTGATTTTCTTGTAACATACAGTGTTGTCCTCATTGATATCTTTTGATGGGATATGTTTGAGTTTATTGAAAGCTTGTTTTTTTGCTTGCTTCAATATGGCAGAGCGCACGAAGATCATTTTATTAAGGAAAGAATGCTTTCGTGGAGGACGTTTAAGGAAAATTGTATCGCAGTTACTGATTTGAATTTACACTCACTTCCAAAAGTTAAGCACGGAGAGGAAAATGATAATTTCCGGAAGCCAATCAGAATTGAAGAGGATGCAATTTGCTGCAGAGGTAGATGGAAGTATGCAAATATGTTCGGTAACAGCCAATCGCACTTTCATGTCAAGAAATATGCAAAAAAGGCAGTCTTATAAGAAGCCAGCTTTATAAAGGGTTACAGAAGTTGATTGTAAGTGCTGAAAGAAGGTGTCTCAAACTTTCGTACAATTTATTTTCAAGACATACGTGTTTCTATGACTTCCAGAAGACGAATGGAAAATTCTGAGCCCTGACGTGCTGGCATTGAAGCAGGACAGTCGGTCACAGGTCACAGATGTTGCTCTTTTCTTCGGCGTTCATCATTCTGTAATTTCACGTTTATAGAAACAATTCCAAACCACATAGACAGTTGTACGAAGGCCCGTAGCCGGTTGCCCAAGAGTTACAACCCCCGCGGAAGATCGATATATTGCTAGTGTAGCCAAGCATAATCGCAGAGCGACCTCCACACGTGTGACATCTATGGTTACAGCGTCCATTGGTAAGTCGATATCTGCAGATACTGTACTCCGAAGATGACATATGAGTAGACTGTACGCCCGGGTACCTCGAGTTTGTGTTCCTCTATCCGTCCAATCATGAGGGGCACGATTGCAGTGGTGCCGGCAACATGTCAATTGGAGTGTGTCTGACTGGGACAATGTCATGTTTACTGAGGAGTCACGTTTTACTCTGGAGCCAGATGACAAGCGTATAAGGATATGGCGGAACAACGAACAAGCAATCAGTCCCAAAACATCACCGAACATCACGCATTCCGAGGCGGAAGCATTATGGTGTGGGCAAGGATTTCATTAGGATACCGCACCGACCTGCACATCTTTAAACGGGGTTCTTTGACGACTGTCCGGTATCGAGATGAAGTCCTAGAACCCATTCTGATATTGTACGCTGCAGCAGTTGGCCCTACTTTTGTTTTAATGGATGATAACGCACGTCCCCCTAGAGATGGCATCGTCGATGACTACCTAGAGAGTGAAGGGATTGCGCGTATGGCGTGGCCAGCATATTCGTCCGA
>KK118002.1:708850-745133 GCA_000611955.2 Stegodyphus mimosarum | reverse complement strand
GTCATAAGAGTGAGTATACTACTCCATCACTGTTTACATCCCCAGCTAGTTATTTATACATATATACATACGAAACATAGACTTATATATACATATATACATACGAAACATAGACTAACATAGAACAATACAAACATAGAATGTTCTGCTTTCTACAGAATGAATATAATGTATTTTACAGAAATACACATGTAACATATGCAGAAGTACACATTTTGTTATAAAAATGCTTTTAATTGGAATGTTCGGGAATCTCTTTTTAGAATTATATTCAACTACGTTAAACACATTAGTAATAACCGCATGGTGAAAATAGGCTTTAGAACTATCGCGATTCACCCCAACAAAATCATTAAAAAGTTACTGCGAATGACACCATTTTGTATCTTACATTTCAATAATACACAAATTTTAATACACATACATAAATCAAAACGGAAACAAAACAAAAATATACATACCTTGCAATTATAGAATACACAGCCGACTAAAAACTGCCGCCATTAAACTTTCAAAAGATCGAATCACGGGAAGACCAGGCATGCGCTAAATGCTTTGCTTTGATTGGCTGCAAAGTATTCCTTAAAAATGATGAAACATTGAACTAATTGGATCGTTTCACCAAATATCAGTGAAACTGTAAATTCAAGTGAACCATAGTTTGGTGCAACCTTTGATTTTGAACCATTAAATGGTGTAACATTGCACTAAAATTTTTTACAGTGTAGAAGGACGCATTAAACATTTAGAGGATGTTTTTACATTACTAAATGAGGCGAGCCTCAAAATTAATCCAAAGAAATGCAAATTTGCCGCCAAGGAATTGAGGTATCTCGGCTATAAAATCTCGAAAAACGGTATTGAGACTGACAACTCAAGATATTAAGCGAGTAAAAGTTATCCGCCTCCAAATATGGCCAAGAAATTATCCCCCCTTTTTGAGAATGTACTCCTATTATAGAGTGTTTATAAAAGGTAGTTGAACCGTTGTTGGAACGAAAAAAGACGTGTTTCTCAAGGACAGAGGATGTGAACACAGCGCTTGAAGAATTGAAACACGCCTTAATTAATGCCTCTGTTCTTAAATTTCCGGAAGGAGATCAAAATTTAGAAATTGCACTAGACGCGTCAGACTACGCATTTGGCGCAGATCTTTCCCAAAATGGGCAGCCAATAGCCTTTTTCAGCAAAACGCTGAATCAAACTCAATGTAATTATACCGCAACTGAACGGGTCTCGCGGTCTTATTAGCAGCACAAAAATTCCGCGTTTACTTCGGAAGTGCCCCAATAACTGTGTACTCAGATCGCGCCGCAGATGGTCGCTTGTACTCCACTAAAAATCTTTCGGACCCGGCTTATACGTTGGACGTTAAAACTGCAAGTGCTTAATATAATAATAAAACACCCGCTGGGGAAAGAAAATGTAGTTGCGGATGTCCTAGCAAGTATCAAGATCGATGAAGGAGGAAATGCAATTAGATGTAGGATGCTAACCGCTAAAATAATTGAATCCCGTGAAACAATAATTGCCCAATTAAAAACGGACTCTGAGTTCAAAGACATTTAAGCTTATCTGTAAGATCCCGACTATTTTGAACATGTAGACTAAACGCCTATTCGCAATAAGGCGGCCCATTATGAAATTATTAAAAAATTGCTGTTTTACACGAAAACAACCAACGATAATCAAGAGCGGCCAGTAGTCCCAATGAGTCTACCCTTAAGTATTCTAGAGGAGCTCCATGACTCGAAATTAGGAGGCCATCTCGGGGTTAGGAAAACCCTGCAAAGTGTCCGCGAAGCGATGTATTTTCCGCAGTTATACAATGTTGTGACGGCGTATGTTAGGTCATGTCACTTGTGTCAATTAATTAAGGACGTTATTTACAACCCGGCCGGGTACTTAAATAGCATAAAAACCACTTTCCCAAATGACTTGTTTCGCATTGATTTGCTCAGTCCCTACCCTAGAACAAAAATTAATAAAAACAGATACTTGTTAACCATTGTGGATCATTTCTCAAAATGGCTGGAAATAATTCCCCTTAAACGAGCTTCAGCAAAAATAGTAGGACATTCTTTTCTAAATAAATATATTCTAAAATACGGGGCCCCAGTAAAAGTAATATCAGATAATGGCAGGCAATTTGTAAATAATTTATTTTAAAATCTTTGCACAGGCCTTGGCATATGCCATCTGAAGATGTGCCTTATAGACCGCAATCGAATACTGCGGAACGTGTAAATAAGAATACAGTTAAAATTATTCGGATATATGTTAAGAATTATTATGACCCTTGGGACAGCTGTGTTATTGAGTTGGTAATGAGTTAGCTAATTTTTTTTAATTTGATATTGCAAAAAGGTGAATATTTTCGTCATTTAAAACAGTTCTATAATTGGATACATCTGACGACCGCCAATAAAGGCCAGATAAGAACTTTTAAACTGGGTAAGGAGTGCCAATAAATTACTACATATATATACATATATAGTAGTTTAACTACGTAGAAGAAATCCCGGTACTTCCGGTGCATATTTTGATGCGGTGCAGTCTGAAGTCTGTGTAGTTGGGTAGATGGATGCATAAACCAAAACTAGATTCTTGACGAATCACCAATCTTTATTTTCATAAATATAAAATCATTTTGGTAGACATTTATCTAATCATAGTTAAATATAATAATTTTTATGTACACTGATTTTAGAAGTATGATGTAAGCATTTTAGACAGAAAGGAATAGGAGCTCGTAGATGTTAGCAGTGGCGGAAGCTAGAAAAAGGAATGGCGTAGCTGCTTTCGAAGAGTATTTATGCTAAGTCTGATGCATAAGTACAGCTAATCTGTGATTGGTTAATTTGGGGTTTTAGTTTCACTTTTCAAGCAGCGACATGTAGCATGAAAAGATCTCGAATTTGGGAGAACCGACGACATAAGGGAGGAGAACACCAGATTTACAGTAGTTAATTTTGAGGTTGCCAATCGTTTCTAAGAGGAACCATCGTATTTTATTATACCTTACATATGTGTATGTATATATGTATATTTGTATACTTTAAGTATTTCTGATTGCAATAAAAAGCAAGGTACACAACTAGATGTTATAACACTCCCATACATAAAATTTAAACGTTCTACTGCTAATCGTTTTTGAGTTATGCGACATACATACGTACGTACGTACGTACAGGTCTCACGAATAAATCCCTTTTGAACCCATTTTAAATCCAATTTGCAATCCTTTTTTGGAAAAAAGAGTCCTTTATTCTGTCCGCACATAGAGACGCCACGCAAAAAAAAAATGGCCTAAATGGTTTCGGGAACAGTCAAAATGGCTATTTAGATCCTTTACTTCGTACAAGAAAGTAAAAATGGTAGCTTCTCTCATGTTTAGTTAAATATACCCTCTGTCACATTTAATGGTAAAACATCACGTTCTTAATATGTCTTAAAAAGAACTCAGTGACCTTTTTTGTTGATGTGCAATGAAAATCTGGGAACAAAATCGAGGAACTTTACAGCAACATACATTTTTCATGACATTACCTAACATTAACAAGCTAAAAGGTGCAGTTCATCACGAGCTTGCAGAACACTCTACATCGCGTCATGGTAAGTGTGCTTGGAAAACGGCAACAATAGCGACTATCATGAAGGACGTCTCCAAAACATTGCATTGAGGTTACCACGCCTGTTCTGTGAAGCCAAGACACTGACTTGCCTAACAGTTGCCAGTTGTATGTATTGTTGTCTAGAGTAGATGTGTTAGCCTACTTTCAAGATGGGAAACTTTAAATATTGCGCATCGTGTACTATATAGCCTAATAAGTAGTGCAGAGAGCCCAAGTGGCTGTATAGTTGGATTTGTGATTTTCCATGAATAAAACATGAATAAAAGCCTGAAAAGACTGTTAAATTTTTTCAAGCTAATTAACATGAAAAGTCAACTGTGTCTTCGCTGGGTTTCTAACCATGGTTCTCCCAGCTGCAAGAAATAGGAGCTTGAATGTTGTTTTCGGTCACCCGATTTCGTTCATAACTGTAAGAACAATAAGCTGCGGAAAAAAGGTCGAAGCGCTTAATTTTTTTCTCACTTCATTTCCTTTTAGCACGTTCCACTTCATGAGAAACATGCGGAAAAGTGCTGTGCAGTAATGACGATCGCGAAAGGGGGATTTCATTGGTCTGGTAATGTCTATTTTAAAGTACCAAATTATAACTAAACATGCTCCCCTTACACCACGAGAACAAGCAGTGTAATGCAATAATTCCTTAAAATATGGATAGAAAAATAGTGTAATAACTTTTCTTCGTTTACTCTGAATAGTTTTTCCGTCGGCAGATTTATTATCTTATAATTTTGTCAATAATAGTAATGCATTAGTTTGTTTCTACTCAAATATAAGGAGTTTATGCGTTTTGTTTTAAGCAAATAAAAATAAATGTCCTTTGTTAATTTTAGTAGAGTAAAAATAAAATCACTGTTTTAAGGTTTAAGTAAATAAACATAATTTTTTTCTCTATTTGTTTGAAAAGGAAAATTTTTCTCTGTTTATGCAAATACTAAATGATTGTCGGTGTTTGGTTTTATCGGAAAAGACGTGTTTTGCATTTTGCTTTGCAAGTGGGGGTAGAAAGATATTTTATTTTTAACCGTATAATTTTTATTTAAATATATCCACTTTACAATCCGTTTTGGGGAAAAGAGTCCTTTATTCTGTCCGTAAGTACAGATGTCGTGTAAAAACATCGTTCAGATGAATCAGAGAGCCGTTAAAATAGCTATTTTAAAACTTTTAAATGCTTCATAATTCTATTACAATTATTGCATCCAGGTTAACTAAAAGCATAAACACCTTAAGATAAAAACAACATCATTCAATCACTTTTAAAGCAAAAAAATACAAAATTTACCAACATATAATAATAAAAGAAACCGAGTTCACAGAGAAGCTTTACAGAGTGGGTGCATATATATATATATATATATATAAGTATCTAAAGTTAACATCAAATAGAAATCAATATTTTTCCTTTTCTCCCAGCTGCATCTCGTTTCGCATTTTCATTTCTCGAGTTTGTTCTACTAATGAATTCTTATTTCTAAATGTTTAGATTTTGTGTTAAGCCTCTTATACACGCTTGCAGTTATTAATATTATTAAGAAATTACCTTGCTTTGATTCCAATTTGATATTCACTTTAGATGCTTTAAGTTTATTTTACTTCAATCCTGCAACTATAGCGCACGACGGGTTTAAAATTTTGTTTATAATTTTTAACCTATTTTTATGTTTCTTTATATATATGTGTGTGTGTACATTTATATAATGTTTGGTGCGGCCGATTGCAAACAAAAAAGGGAGAAGCTTAACTACATGTTACAGCAGGCCCGTACACAAAATTTCAACTTAAATTTTTGAATTATGCGAGATACATACGTACGTACAAACTACAGACGTCACGAAAAAATTTAAAAAAAAATTTTTGAATCCATTTTAAATACATTTTACAATCCTTTTTGGAAAATGTGTCCTTTATTATGTCCATACGTACAGATATTATGCAAAAACATAGTTCAAATGGATTCGAGAGTGATAAAAATGGATATTGTTACGGATTTCACATTTATTTGGCTATTTATTTAGAATAGTAATTAAAATTGCTTTATATTTCCCGTACAACGCAGAAGATTTTTGAAGAGAAAGCTAGGTCGAAAAAAAATAAAAATAAAAGAGCGCGTGCATTTAAAGTTTAATAAATAAATATCTCGTAATTACTGCTGCCATCTAGAAAAATCGAGATTGTTCTAGTGATAATTAAAAAGCTTATAAAAGCCGAATTGAAACACCTCATCTGAGTTGCTGTTGTTGTAGCTGTAGCTGTTTGAAGCGAACTGCTGTTTGTTTACTTAATGCTGTGAGCGATTTCGTTGTGAGATAGAATTAGATTATCTGTTTTGAATTGAGTTTTTGCTAAACGTTTGAGATCTTGTGATATTGTGCGAATATCGCTGAAAAATATTTCAGCATTTTGATTTATTTCTTGTGGAAAGAATAAATTTTTGTTAACTTTCCAACGACTTGTGCATTCAATATATAACGAACCCGTATGCATGTAACAATATTTTCATTGAAATATAATACTCGAAATTTTTCGCGAATACAATACTTCCTTTACTTCAATTAAAAAATTAATGCCATTCTAAATATTTAGTGAGAATAAGTGAACATTATCGGTTTAAAATAAGCTAAATGGGAAATAAAAAAAATGAAATAAAAGGTTTTAAACAATAAATGTTTTTACCAAAATGGCAAGACATATATTGGTTCGCATTGTCAATTAAACTGCTGACTCATGACGATTTCTCCTTCATTTTTCTTCCGCATTTAAATGCGAGTGTTTCTAAATGCGTACGTAACATTACAGAGATATTCGATTTATCCTTGCTGTATAATAAACGTAGAAAAATGAACTTAAATTCTCTCCGTGATACCCAAAATGTCATCATTATGAGATAAAATATTTCTCAAATGCTTCGGCTTTATCAAGAATTCAAATGGCATCTATTTTACCGTTGTTTGATATCCGTTCTCACAGAAAGGAGTAATGAAAACGGAAAGAATTTTTACACAATAAAACCCATTTAAAATCAAACTCCGACTTAAAGAGGAAAAATAGCAGTAAATAGATTGCGATGTTAACCATAATTGCCACTTAACTTATTGTTCGTTTAACCTTATTACGCTATAGATGATTTATCGTCTTTGTATTTTAAACTTAAATCTAGAACTGTGCATTTGAGTTCAGACTAGAGTTAAAAATTAAACTAAAACGTTTATTGCATTTTAAACTTAAATCTAGAACTGTGTATTTTAGTTCAGACCAGAGTTAAAGACTAAACTAAAACGTTTATTTAAGTACGGCTTGCAAATAGAATTGCAAATGGAAAAAATGTTTACCGCGAGATCATCAAATTAAAAAAAAACCTGATGTGTACACCACATGACTTCCTGGTACGGAATATTAAATTATACGCATTTTTCTTACATTTCATTTAAACTTATTGAATTAAATCTACTTCATCGATAGCGCATAAACCACAATAGAAGAAATGCCCTCCTTAAAATTTACTATATTTGTTTACCATAGCGAAACTCTGGCGCTAGGCTCACTTAACAGCTTTACATCTCATTCATTTAAAACTCAGAATGCACAAAAATTATATTATCTTGTAAGGTTTATCCTAATTTTATTAACAGTTATTTTAAGTTATGCTTCTTTCCTGTCTTTCTAATTTCAGCTTACAATTTCTTGCGAGAATGTAATTTCAGAAACGCAGTGAATGCAAATGAGTAAGAGTACTATTTAAGTCGATGTTTCACCGACTTCGAGAGAGAGAGTCTGATTTTTCTGACTAGCGCGCGTTTGCCTTTCTCTGCGTCTCTCTGAAATACTACGCTCGGGTTTACTTTAGGCCCTTGCTTGGCTTCGCCGATTTAATTAATATTTAGGTGCCAACTACTTAGAATCCTGATAGCTTCGGCTATATCTTTCAGTTACCTTTAGTTAAGCTTAGTTAAGTTTAATTTCCTATTCATTTCAGTTCAAGCCCAAGTGGAGGCTTTACTGTATACTCCGAGCTAGGAGTTGATTGTATTTATTCTAAGAAATAAACGGTAGTTAACCTTTCTTAAGACTTACGTGTTTGTTCGCACACTTAAAGCGATTATTCGCTTTAAGTGCTAAATGGGAATTATTCGCTTGTTATTATTCGCTTGTTATTCGCTTCTTAGTGTTTGTAGGGTTCTAAGCTTGAACATTGGATTAAATAAATAAAACCTCACAAACTGAAGAATTATCTAATCGTTGTCACATGTTCTATTCAAATACTATAATGAATCTAAAACGATGTATAAAAAAAATTAAACAACTAAAAAAAAAAGAAAAAGAAATAGTTTTTCGCAGCCGATTCAGTTAATTCAGTTCTCTCTTCGCGAGGCAAAAGTACATAAAACTTCAAAATACGAAAATTAAAAATTACGAAGTGAATCTTAAACACTTATTTCCTCGAATAACTTCCAGAATGGATTAAGCTTGATTTAATTCGCAGTAATAAAAGAAGCGTTATCTTTGTTGTTGCGAAGTTTAGTTTCTGTAGATTGGCAACAAATCTTCTATTCTGCTAAATATGGCTGCTATGCTAAAAACAATTAGGCTTAGGCGCACTTAAACAACTTTTAAATTTTTGATAATTCTACAAATAAAATTCCTGGAATTTCATTAGAGATATATTTCTCGTTCAGTTAATTCTGTTTTCACTTCCAGGCAAGGCAAGAAACATAAAATCTCAAAACATCTTCATTTGCAGGAAAACCTAAAACACGAAATTTAGTTAAAAACAGTTTTTACAATACAAATTCGAGTTTATACTCAAAAATAAGCAACTCGACCAGCATGCAGGAAGACAGATTCTTCGGTGCCCAAAATTGAAAATTTACTTTTAGTCCCATTCGTCAAAAAGACACTGAAGTTGTGCACAAATTGACTTAATTTATTATTCTGCTCTCTCAAATGTACACAAATGGCGGCTTCGTTAAGCTTAGTACCATTTGAATAACTTTTAAATTGTTAGTAATTCTACAACTATTTCGTGCAGATTTGCTAAAGGCATAATAACCTTAACCAGAAGATAAGAGCAACGTAATTCAAACATTTTTAAATCAAAAAATGCGAAATTTACCAACATATAAGAGTAAAAAAAAACTGAGCTTACTGAGCCGAGCAACAGAGTGGGTATATATATGTATACATATACTTTTGGTAAGGGCCAATTGCAACCAAAAAGGGCGGTGCACATCTAGATGTCATAGCAATCCTATGCAAAATTTCAACGTTCTGAGGCTACTCGTTTTTGAGTTATGCGAGATACATACATACATACGTACGTACGCACGTACAGATTCGAATACGGGCATTTGAAAGCCTAAATTTGGAATTTGTTTTTTTATCTATTTCATATTTTGTAAAACTTTAACGAACCTTAGATCAACAAACTCAACGGTTTCAAAGCGAGCAAAGGCAACACTGCACGAAAAAAAAGGGAAAAAAAAGTTGGCTCCAGCGCACGGTACTGGTATCAGAAATTCTAAAGACATGTTCCTTTTTAAATTATTTTGTGATATTGCTGTTGAATTTAATTTTATGATTTAAGTGACAAGAACATTCTATTTAATAAATAAGGGTAACACACAAAACGTTAAAAAAAATGCCTCTTTGGGTGTAATATAAAATCTGAAGATTCAGATTTCAGATTTTTTTTTTCTAATTAATCTTTGAAATAAGTTCATTTTAAATTATTTCATGACACAAATGTGTGACTAAATATGCGAGAAAACTTGCAATGACGTCCGTACATATTTGAATAGTCTTCCATATCTAACTCTCTGTTTTCTTTGTATTAAATATGTGTTGCAATCAAAAATTTGCAATGCATTTAGATGCTTAAATTTCACAGCTCTTTTTCACACATTATTTAGATTGCATTTATCTTGTACTCTAGGATCTCATGAATACATAGTGTATGATTAACGTTCTTCTATGTTTGGCTTGTTTTATTTGATTACGGCAAAGCATTTTAGGGTTAGCATAGGGAAGGAATAGGTTTATTGTTTTGATTTGGTTTGATTTATTTGATTATGGCAAAGCATTCGAGGCTGTTTGCCTAAAGGGAGGGATGCTTTCGTAGAGGACTTTCTATGGCTCGTATACATGTTACACATGAGGTGAACCACGAAAACGCCCGGTAGCCAGCCCGTTCACCATGATTAGAACCCCGGACCGTACTACCAGTATTCAGCTACTTTACCGTTCGGCCGCTGGCGGGCGGATAGGTTTCATGGGCAACTGTTTTGGAGAACTTGCATTACCATGGGCAAAACCCAAAAGCGCTCATACAGTCAAACTGTCGTTGGGATTGAAACCCGGGTCGAACTACCGGTGTTCAGCGGTCTTATCCGCTGAGCCAAAATACATATAGGAAATCATAACGCGTTTCCAGTTGTGATAAGTTAATTATCGAATGGACTATCTCTCCAACAACTGCAGGGTGTTGCAGACGGACAACTTCACTTTAAATTAACGTGTTTTAATCTTTTACTGATATCATTTATGAGGAATCTATTGTTTTCTGACTATATATGCTAATTTAAAACACTTATATTATATTTAATGGTCTAATTCCTTGCGAAACTGGGAGACGAAAAGGAAATTATGTCTCAGTCTTTGCCAACAGTTCCTTTGTGGGGAGTTTATTGTCGTCCACTTATCCACGCATTCAACTCGTGCCTGACAGTTCCCACCGAGACCAGAAAGGGGAGGAGAAAATGCCGTTATTACAACAAAAGCACTTGATCGGTATCTGGACATCTCGCGAAATAGCTAATTACACGTTAGCGTGGCAGAAAAGCGTATTCCAATACGGCAAGGCAATCAACTCGATCCCAAGTCGCCGTCTGGCCCAGTGCGCCTTTCAGTACGCCGTGAGAAGGTTGTTATGGAGACTCAGCTGTTGCCAACGCAGTCCTTAAATAATGAATGATTGCCACACGAAAGGTACTTATTGATTGAGTATAGATTCAGAAGTAGATATGGAAATCATCATGCGAGCGATTGAATATCTCAGAGTGGGCAACTGCAAACAAAAGCCCTTCGATCGCGTTTTCTTTCCATTGTGAATTGGTAAATATGAGGATGGTGGTTAGTTGTAGCAGTTGTATAAGCAGTTATATTCATCATTCATGTAAATTCCTTTCGCCGAAATAAACGAAGGGAAGTAAATTTTCAGTGCATTTTCTGTATAGCAGGTTTGACAGAACAGGAGAAATAATGATGGATTTCATTTCGCTACGAGAGGGTCTATAACACCGAATTAAGTAGAAGAAAGCCATTTGTACTAGTCGCACATTATTCTTATTTTCTTTTTAAGAACATTCTTAGAGATTTTATTCTTTTTTTCCAAAACAATATTTTATGAAGTCAGCTTGTTTCCCATCGCGTGAATAGTACACATGACTTAAAATATCATGACAACAGATCATGCTAAAGTAGAGATGTGATCAATATGAGAAATTCAACAAATTTGGTGCAACGTCAGCCTTCAGCTGTATCTTGATTACTAAACCAATTACTATTTACAAAGATTACTATTTTACAATTACAAAATAATTACTATTTTACAAAGATGCTACAATATTCTCATTTTTATTACGTAAATTAATAATTTGCAGAGGGCATAATTATGAAGTTTTCCAATAATATTTACTTCCTTATACGAAGCAAAGGACGCATTGTAATCGCGAAAAATTTCGGATATCGTATTTCAAGGAAAAGATCTATTTTGACTTTTACCGAATCAATTTAGACAAGTTTTTTGCTTGACGTCTGTACGTACGGACAGAATAATGGGTTCTATTTTTTTGGGTTGGGGGAAAAGATTGTAAAATGGATTCAAAAGAGACTTCTTTCATGATATCTATACGTACGTACGTATGTATGTATCTCGCATACCTCAAAAACCATTAGAGTAGAACTTTGAAATTTTGTATGTGGGACTGCTAAAATATCTAGTTGTGCACCTCTCTTTTTTACTGCTATTGGCAATACTAAAAACATATATATATATATAGTATCAATAGTATCATTAAATTTTTTATTTAAGAACATAATTATTCCAAGTATTTCTACGCAATATGCTTCTGAAAGCTGATCAGTATAGACAAAAGTATGAACTTCATAACCAGTTTTATACAAAGACCCAAAAGAATTGAAATTTAATACCAATAAGTTTCAAACTACCCTATAAGTATGCAAAAAAAAAAAAAAAGATTTAAAGACACATGAAACTAAAAAATTACAAAAACCAGAAAAAAATTACCAAAACTAGAAACAATTCAAAAGAAGAGGAATTCAGTCAAATCTGATATAACGTTATTAAGATACATCAGACTCTCAAATTTCCGAATTAAATGTTATAATTAAATACTTTAGAATAGTTCATCAGCTGATTTTGGATACAGAAACGCAATAGTTTTCAAGTGGTATTGTAAATGAATCTGATGTATACTCCTTTTGATAATATTATATCAGATTTGATTGAATTCCTCTTCTTTTGTAATTTTTCCGGTTTTTGTAATTTTTAGGTTTTTAATTTTTATTTTGTATATTTATAGGGTATTTTGAAATTTATTGTTGGTGAATTTCATTTTTTTTGGGTCTTTGTGTAAAACTGGTTCTAAACATCTTACTTTTGCCTATATGTATATATAAGATATGATAAAATGCGATGTCTGAGCTAAGAAATGATTGGCGACCTTAAAATTAACTATCCTAAATTTTGTATTCTTCCCCTAAGTTCATCTTTCTCCCAAATTCGAGATCTTTCCATGCTATATACCGCTTCTTGGTAAAGAGAACCAAAAATTAACCAATAGCAGCTTAGCTGTACTTATGCACCTATGTAGTATAAATACTGCTTCGCCGAGCAATTACGTCATTCCTTTTCCTAACTTCTGCCCTACATACATCTCTGCGCTGCGACGCTTTTTTGTCTAAGATCACGTTGTACTTTTCTAACACTTGTGCATAAAAAATATTATTCCTAACTATGTTCTAGAGCTATCTTGTCTACAAAGGAATGATTTGATATGTGCAAAAATATAGATGGAATTCTTAAAATTCAGTCTTGTTAGCTTCGTCTGTATGCCATCACCTTCAGCCATGACGACTACGCATTAGAGTTTCTTCGACTGCCGGAAATTAAATGTACCGGGTTCCTTGCTACACTTTAAAACATCTCATATATCTGCATACACACACACACAAAGACACCCTCCTTACCCGTCTTAAAGTCCTTGCTTGGCCTTTAATTTCATCGTATAATCATTCGTCGTATTTCCATTGTGCAAAGAAAGTGCTTCAAATGACGAAAATATGAATGTTTTGGAATTGAAGACTTTAAGAAAAGATTAATTTTGAAAAAAAACGATATATAATTTTTAATGCGGTCTCCTGGTTAATGTACTCATATGTAGGCAAGTTTTACTCGTTTTGAAAAAAATTATACTCGTTTTGAAAAAAATTAAAATACAAGAACTTTGACTCTCGTCCGACAAAAACTGAGCGGTATATTTAATTTTAAGATTTGCAATTTTTGATATTTTCAACTTGCCTTGAGAGGCCGAGATTAATTCGAGAAAATAAGTTTAAATGAAGTGCAGCAAAAAATGTTTATAATTTAATGGGCCGTTCAAGGAAGTTATGGGGCCTCCACATCAAAATTTTTAAAAAAGGATTACATCAGTTTTTTTTTTTTTTTTTTTTACTGTAATTCTGAGAGAGCGCGAAGTATCAAAAATTGGTAAAAGCTCATTAACTATAACTATTTGTTTATGCCTAGAAAAGTGTGAGATGCAGTTGGTCCCCCCAGCCCTACTATAAGTAACATAATCTGCGAAATAAAGAAGCAGTTGCTGTTAATCCATATGCAAAAAATAATTGAATTTCCAAAGAACTCTGCGTTATACTTGTAGGACTACTAGAGTGGGCGAAATAGGAAACATGGAAAGTCCACTATGCCCATCGAACTATGATTCTTCCAGATGCTAGGTGGATGTGCTAGTTTTAGCACCATAATAGTACACCTGGGTGGAATTTAATTATTTCTGACATAATCTTGGAAATTCGCTTTAGTATTCAGCTAATATTTTCACATGATATCCCGTTTCTGATTCCTTTCCTAATTAATCATCAGAAACGGCATATCATTTTAATAATTAATCATCATATTAATTTTTACATAATTTGCATCAGTGGCCTATGAAACAGCACTATGATGAAAATGAGACATTTTTACTTCCTTGTGCAAAATAAAGGAAGTATTGTAATCGCGAAAACGTTCGGGCATCATATTTCAACGAAAATACACATTTCAACCGCTCTCGAAACAATTTGAAACGTGTTTTTGCGTGACATTTGTACATACGGACAGAATAAAGGACTGTTTTTGCCAAAAAGGATTGTAAAATGGATTCAGAAGAATTTTTTTCTCTTGACGTCTGTACGTACATACGTATATATGTGTCTCGCATAACTCGAAAACGAGTAGCCGTAAAAAGTTGAAATTTTGTATATGGGACTACTATAACATATAGTTGTTCACCTTCCTTTTTCCGTTGCAATCAGCTATATATATTTGTGTGTAATATATATATATATATTCATGTACATATACATATCGTTATGAATTTCGTATTTAGTTAGACATTTTTAGTAGAATTATAATTAAAAGTGTTTTGTTGCCTCGTGCAATGCAGGGCGTGGCAAATGTTAAGAGAAAGCTACGCCGGAAAAGTAAAAATACAAGAGCACGTGCATTTAACATTGAATAAAAGTTTATCTCTCTAATTGATATTTAATTTAATTAAATGTAATTGACTATTGTGTTAGCTCTAGCCTTAATTCTACTCTTTTTGCTTTCCAGAAACTTATAGAACTGTCTCGCGCGGCTTATTTAAAAAGCTGTAAAAGCCGGAGAAGAACATCTCAGCTCACTTGTTTTAGTGAGCTGTTGTTGTTTACGTTGATCGGATTAGCTTTCTCTGTGCTTTGCATTTTGTTCAACGTTTTAGTATAACTTAAAGTATAGCTACTGATTATATTGCGTGATATTGTGATATTGTACAAATATCTCCGATTAACGTTTTTATGCCTTAGTTAATCCACACGCAATAGTTGTAGAATTATAAACAATTTTAAAATTTAAGTGACGAGTTAAGAGCTTACCTGTCATTTGTTTACATTTGAAACTCAGTAGAATAGTGAATTAAGTCAGTTTCTGCACCTTCATGTCTTTTTGCCGAGAGAGAGTTATCTTTCAGTTTTGTGCAACCCAAAATTTTCTTTCTTGCCCTCTAGCCGAGTTGCTTAGAAACTCTAATTTTAATTGTAAAAATAGTTTTTTTCAACTGTTTTAACTATAATTGGCGTTTTATGTTTTTCTGTATTTTACAATCTTTAATGAAGATGTTTTGAGTTTTTATGTATTTTTGCTTTGCCCCGAAGTTAGAGTTCAGTTAATTGGACGAGAAACATATCAGCAATGAAATTCAAGGAAATAAGTTTAAATGAAATGCAGCAAAAAATTGCGTGTAATTTACACTGGTGTGCAAAAATTAAGGACGAAGTCGAAAAATTAGCATATCAGCTGAACGAAGGGGCAGATCGGACAGAAAGACCAATCAGGAGATTAAGTAAGGTGATGTACGGTAGCACATGCGCAGATATGCAGGTAGACGTAATGGGGGAGTGTCTGAGTACTATAAAGCATGTTGTCGGTGTAAAATCAGTACTTCTGGCAAAGAGATTGCACGCCGTATAGCAGTTAAAATCACACCGAATTGCTGCCTCAGCGAGAAATGGCGAATAATCAATCTGTTAGACAACATCTGGATGCTTTTACCCGAGGTCGAATCATTGGGAAGTTGGAGGAAGGCCGCAGTGTGACAAGTGTGGCTGCAGAGTCCGGAATTGCTCACAGCATCGTTTCACGAATTTGGAGACAATTTCAAACTACAGGAACAGCTATCCGGGGGTTTAGTAGTAGTCGTCCACGAGGAACCACACCCGCAGATGACCGGTATATTACCTTACAGGCCAGAAGAAACAGGCGGCAGACAGCGGGAGAAATCGCTAGACACACGACACAGGCGACTGGACGACCGATATCGCGTTTTACCGTGGCCAGAAGACTGCACGGTGGTGGTCTGTTTGCACGACGCCCTGTACGGTGTGTACCTCTAACGCCTGCCCATCGGAGAAGGCGTTCTCTGTGGTGCCGGGAACACCGGAATTGGAGAGACAATGAATGGGGACGAGTACTCTTTACAGATGAGAGCAGATTTAGTCTGAGTTGCGATTCTAGACACATACACATCTGGACAGAGCGGGGAACACGCAATAACCCCTTCAACATCATCAAAAGGGACTGTTTTGGAGGTCGCGGAGTTCTCGTTCGAGCAGACATAATGCTTGGTAGCCGGACCGACCTTCATATCTCCCAAGGAGGTTCGTCACCTGGGACTGCTATTGTAACGAGGTTCTTCTTCCTTACATGCGTCTTTTCACAAGGGCTATGGGTCCTCAATTCCTCTTCATGGACGACAACGCTCCACCTCATCGCACAGTTACTGTCGAAGAGCTGTTGGAGAGTGAAGATATTGAACACATGGATTGGTCGGCAAGGTCTCTGGATCTAAATCCCGTCAAGCATGTACGGAACTTACTAGGGAGACCCGTGGCAGCACGTAACTTATCGCTAGTAACGATTCCGAAACTGCGTTTGGTGCTACAAGAGTAACGAGCAACAGTGTCTCAACAGCTCATTAACAACCACATATCCAGCATGCACAAATGAGGCGAAACCTGCCTAGCAGTCAGGGGAGATCATATCGCCTATTAAAGACCGGATGTTTCTCGCTGGACACCCATCACAGGGATGTTTCGGCCTTCAGTCGCATTGCGCTTCATGCTACTTTTTCAATAAAGCTTCTTTTTATCCCTCTGATTTCTCCTTTAGTAAGTGTTGCTTATATTACTCATGTCCTTACGTATCGGGGATCTTACGGTATTAAATGTGTTGATTTGGAAAGCTTTTGTACAAAGTTATATTGAAAAAACCGTCTCGTCCTTAATTTTTGCACACCAGTGTATTTGGCCATATAAGGAAGACATGTGTTGTCCCCATCCGATTTTTTTAAAACTGAATAATTTAGAAATCTGAATACTTTATCATCCAGATGTAATTTATTCTATAATATTCTTTCCAAATATTTTTTATAATTAATAATTTATTTAAATGACTTTTGTATAATTTATGTCAGAAGTCTTTGTGGCTCGGTATGGCGAAAGTGCAATGTTATTCTGAGGAATGTGGCCAGTTGAGAAATTAGGAGAAATTGTTATATTATTTCTAATATTCATTTTAGTAATTAATTTAATTTTAATTTCAGTAACAAATTGCACCGTATGTTAGAATTAGAAAATAACCATCCTGTGCATATTACATTTTAGATCCCTAAAACACAGTTTTTGAAGCATCTGCTTCAATTTATAAACATACTCCTAGGACTCAGAAAAGTTCGTTTGCACATGTATAGGAAATATCTTAATAAAATGACAAAATCTAATTTCTAATTCTTTTGGAAGAAAGGGCGTTAAATCTCCTTTCTTACACAGAAATTCTAAAACAGCAAAATACGCGATGCCATTAAATGTCTTCAAATTTTTTCTTAGGAAAGAATTTCCTCAAAAGAATTCTCTTTCGTAAAAGTGATTTCATTAGTACTGAAAAAGATTCATATCAGAAATCATTTAAATCCTTTTGCTTGCTACTTAATGATGACTAGTTATAATGACATACATTTTTTATTCAAATCCTTTTGCTTGCTACTTGATGATAACTGGTAATAATGACAGGCGTTTTTTTATTTCGGATGCTAGTAGAATTCCTCTAACTGATATCGTTGACTTCTTAAAACCACTGAAATCCACTTTATGCGATGTTTTGCTTTTGTTTACAATCAAATACATCTCGTACCATTGCACAAGTGCTCTTCTTTCAAATATTGCGCAGTCTTACAAATTGAAGGTTTATGGAAATCTAAATCGAGCCAACCAGTCGTTGCCATTTTTTTCAGTGGCATTTGCTTCGTGACCTGATGCCAAATTGAAGCAGTTCTCCTAATACCGTTCATATCTTCACTGCTATTTTATAAAAAATTTGCCAAATAAAAATCGTAAGATGCCATATGATAATACTGTAGTTATTATAATCCATAAAAAATTGTTCTTTATCTTAATCTCTTATTAAAATTACCTATCTCATAAACTCTTCTTTTTCCGATTTATTAGGGGGTTTCGATGCATACCAGCGGCCGAGTGATAAAATCGGTGAATATTAGTAGTTCTAACCTGGGTTCGATTCCAGACTGGCTGCATAGGCGCTTTCGTGGTGTTCTCCATGAGTTACGTACATACAAGCCAGTTCTCCTCAGAAAATCCTCCACGAAGGCATCCCTGCTCCTTAAGCAGGTAACTCTAGTGTGCTTTGTCATAATCAAATAAGCCAAACCAAACCTGTAAATGTTATACATTTAATGTATACACTGTAATTTTCATTTTCTCACTATTTTATATATCAGACGTTTTCATTAATTTTTATACTGAAATAAGACCTTGATGGTTTACGCTTTGCTGTTTTCCATGACCACAATAGTTGTTTGATTCAAACGTTTTTTGAAATTAAGCAAAATGCAACCTTAGACCGGCTTAAATTTTAAATAAATTTATATGGATTTTGAGAAGAATCAGATTTAGGTCCCTCCTCTTCAGGAAGAAAAAATATGTTGCACTTGAAGGGGAAAAAATTACGTGTAACCTTACTTGAAACTAGTAGACATTTACTCAAAATGTAGTCTAGTCTAAGTTTTTTTTTTTTTTTTTTTTGTTTTTTTTTTTTTTTTTTTTTTTTTGGAAGGCGAAGGCTTATTTTAAATGCGGCGTATTTCTTTTCTAGATACCAGTTGGTCATTAAGAAGTTAGCAAAATCATATTTATATTATAAATATGTTTTAATGAAAGAATGAGGTGATTAAAATTCCATATATTTTGAGGCACAGAAGATGCAGAAATCAGGACTCAAACATCCATCTGATTCCTGTGCTGTGCTATCAAAAGTCGAAGTAGTGGTCATTTTCCAGACAATCTGAAGCGTTACAGATGTCATCGTACCACACGTGCGGATACTTAATGATGTTTACCTAATTTCTGATCCGGAGCATGTCAAGTGGCTGCACGATCCGTAACAGGACCGACAAGATGTCTCAAGCATTTATAAATGGGACCCCCACGTCGCTCTTATCAGGGATCCTCAACCTCTGGTCCGTACTGACCACCATCGGTTTGTCTGAAAATTTGATAGGTCCTCGGAGATTTTTTACCTTTCCGCCTTAAAAAAGTTTTATTATTCAAAACGTAATAGTAATAAAATTTTGTACCATATTTTTTACATTTTAATGCCATGATTTTATAATCTAGATTCCATAATTTTGTCTTTGAAACTTAGCAATACTGGAGCATACTCATATTAATCACTTGCTACCTCTCGCATTTTTTTAAAACTAGACGGAGAGCTGACAACAGAGAAAGGGTTGCAATAATTCTATTATGCAGAAATTTAAATTGGGCCCATCTGTGTAAATGAAGCCGGCGCCAAAAGTGGCCATCATACTTTCCACCGACAGAGAGGCAGCTGATCCACTGGGGCAGTTATTTAGCATATCGGCCAGATATCCCCACTGACGGTATTAACTTGGTCCACATAACACACTTTGGTGCATATTGCGCTCAGGACGAGTGTTGGGGGGGCTGCAAACAACTGCTGGGCGAGTCAGTTGTGCAGTGATGGAAGAAGGGTGGAGTGCGGGTGAGGAGAACAATTTCACTTTCACATTTACAAAGTTATACACTGCTGGCCACCCAAATTGCAACACCAAGAAAAACAAGAGATATCACAAAATTTATTAAGTAGGTAACATGTTGACCAAGTATCAAATGATTAAATTTATAGACTTCTGTGAAGTGTGTTTTCTTCTAGAATCAGTAGCCAGCGTAGCCGCCATTGTTGGAGATCACCGCTACCACACGCCTCGACATTGATTCAAAGAGACTTTGGCTGTTTTCTTGGGGTTAAGCAGACCAAGCAGCTTCCACACGTTGCCAAAGTTGATCTGGTGTGGCAGCTTGGGATGTAATCTGGATCAATCGTTCAGCAACCATGGACCACATGCTTTCTATCGGCGAAAGATCCGGAGAGCGAGCCGGTCAGGGAAGCAATTCAATCTGGCGATTGACGATGAATCCTTGGACAATGCGGGCCACTTGTGGTCGCGCATTATCCTGTTGAAATATGGATGTGGGCAAGCCCTGAAAGTAAGGAAGGACAACTGGCTCCAACACCTCGGAGATGTAGCGCTGGCTGTTTAAAGTACCGACAATGCGTACTAGAGGAGTGTGAGAGTAATACCGCCCATACCATAATACCCGGTGCAGGACCAGTGTAACGGTGCATAATGCAGCTGTTCAGCATCCTCTCTCCACGGTGTCTCCAGATTCGAATCCGACCATCGTGGTGTTGCAGACAGAAACGTGACTCGTCAGTAAAGACAATTTCATTCTATTCTGCCGTCCACATCATTCTTTCATCGCATCATTGGCGGCGGAGGCGTCTGTGGTTCTGCGTCAAGGTTAGACGAAGCAATGGTCGTCTTGCGGACAGACCGCTCTGCTGTAAACGGCGTCGAATCGTACGCGTAGACACTGGATGATGCGTTGCAGACTGACTGGGCTGTGCTATGTTTCGTGATGTGGCTGAGCGATCCGTCACTGCCGTGCGCACAATGTTCCTGTCATCCCGTGAAGTGGTGCACTGAGGTGGATGCGATCGAACATGTCGGTCCGTCGTACCCTCCTGCATCCAACGGTCACATATCCGAATTACAGTTGTTTGGTTTCGTCCAACACGACTACCGATTTCCCTAAAAGATAATCCACACCTCTCGGTAGGCCTCTATCCTTCCTCTGTCGAACTCGGATACTTGATCAAACAATGATCGCTGTTTACTACGAGACATAATTGATCGTTTTTTTTTGAAAAAAACCACAGGAAAAACACAATTCCGAACTTGAAATCATCGAAAACTCCAAGCCTTAAATAGCGCTTTGAAGTGGAGCCATAGGCGCACGTGATGTGCGTCTGCGCTGAAATTCTAATGCATGTTGTAAATTTCATGTTATTTGCATGCTTCCTTCAGGGTTATGTTGCATTTACGGCGGCCAGCAGTGTAGATAGATGGCTACAACTTAAGTGCTGTCAATAGGCATGTGCAACGTGAACAATAAATGAATGCTGTGGGTAGTCAAATACAGGGGTAGCTGAATTATAATCAGCTGAATTGTGCATCAATTATTAATATGAGCAATTAACAGAGCGACTGGTAAAATAGTAAAAATAATACATAAAATAAGGCAAAATGCATTATTCAAGGCTCAAAATTCCAGGAAATAAGTATAAACAGAAAAGAACAGAAAAAGCTAACTTAAAATAAAGCAAATTAAGTTCAAGTACAGAACATACGGGGGCTGTGCTGGACGAGGTTGTCAGCCAAAAATTAATCCAGCCTGTCTGAGATATTGCATGCAATATTAACACAGTCGCATATGTGTTTCAGTGCATAGCGATTTTTCGAAGTAGCTTCGGCGCGTACATGGATATGGTCAGCTATTGATTGTCTAAGATGATGTTCGGCAGTCTCTTCGCAAACGACCACATAGTGGTCCGGATCTCCTGCCATCCCGCATGACCATTGGTCGTTTTCGCGTCGTCTGAAGCAATGCAGATAAGGCATGAAGGGACCATGCCCTATTAGAACTGGGTAAAATGAGGCGAGCCACTTCTTGGAAGCCGACAGACTTTGGGGAAAAATCTATAAACTCTTCTGCCAATAGTTTCTTTGTCCCACAAATGTTGCAAACGCTTCAATAATTCTCTCTCGAGCTCGGTGTTTAAGTACGAGCCCGGGAGAGGCACGTCAAGTATGCGCACGTGGGGGCCAGTTGCTGCTCTTTTGTCCTTTTCATCTGCAATTTCATTACCCAGTATTCCAGTGTGTGCAGGTACCCACTGGAGTTCGGGCCTATAGTATTTTGGTGTATTTATTAAGAACTTTTTATGGCCCTGACGAGTGGATTTTTACTGCATGTGCCCTGGATTCCTTGAAGGCTAGGAGCCGAGTCTGAATAAATACTAGAATAATTATTTTCCAGTGCATTGACAAGTGCAGCTTTTAATGCAATCAGTTCAGCCTGAAAAACTGAGTTGTGGTGCCTAAGCTTTCTTTCCTAGGTCTTTAAGATCTGATTCCCATGTAGAACACAATATCCGCTACCGGTGCCACATCCTCCTTTGGACCCATCGGTGTAGATTGCAGTGGCTTTGAACGACGTTGGTGACTTACAGTTAATCGAAATATTGAATTCGGCCGAGTGACAAAGTGGCTCGGGGATGTTTTACTGATAGGCAGTATATACATAAGTCCTATTCCACAAACCTGGGGTTTCTTTGAGTCGGAAAACGCACTATTGCACGCTCGCGCTGAGCTAAGAGATGCAGAGGCGGCAGTTCTGAAATCACGTTTAGTGCATTAGAAGGCGAGGTTTTATATCCTCGGGAAATGCTTAGGAAGAATGGTTTTTGTGTTGAGCGTAGCAGATTCGCAATTTTAGTAGTGACGTTATGCCCCACATGGAGGCCCCGTACAATGCAATACGCTCAGTAACTAGGGAGTACCTCGTCTTAAGCATCTTCGAAGAAACTCCCCATGATGGTGCTGCTGTCCTGAGCATGGAATGAAATATCCTGTGGAGTCGTCTTTTAACCTCATTTAAATGTGGCATCGAAGTGAACTTGACATCAATTACAATCCCAAGCTATCTCAAGTTTGTAACTATTTTAATATTTTTTCCATGAAGGTTGATGCATGGAGTTCTTCGATGGCGTTTACCTGGGCAAATAAGCATACCTTGGGTTTTTAATTTCGCAATAATTAACTTATGGTCATTGGCCCATTTGGTCGTCTTGTCCATTGCTTCTTGCGCTCTAGTCTCATATGCGTTGCGGCTGTGTCCTTTGGTTACCATCAAAAAGTCATCGCCATAAACCAGTATTTCCGTGTGAGAATCTGTGTTACAGAAATCCAGCACTGTGTCGGCTACAAGATTCCAAAGTAGCGGACCCAGACAGGATTCTTGAGGACAACCTCTGTTGATTCATCGTGAGTACCCTCCTGCGTCCGTTGTGGCTTGTAAGCAGCGATCACTTAAGTAGCTGTAAATTGGGTCAAAAAGGATCATAGGGCAAACCATGTCCTGTAATCTCTACAGTAAGTCGAGCCACCACAACGAATCGAAGGCGGTCTATATGTCCACGGAGACAATGAGACTGTGAGACCCCTCTACACACAAAAAGTCCATGCACATGCACTTTATAGCCTCTTCCTTTAAGATGTTGAGCTCCCCAGGTGCTAATTTTGTACCCTGAATATTTCAGTCGGTGTTGAATTGTAGAATGTGTATTAATAGTCGACAGTGAACGGGTTAATTGGTTTTGGCAAATAGAAAGGCAAGTTTATTCATAGTTTTTAATACTTATATAGGCGCTAAGAAAAAATTATTTTAGTCCTTAATAAATGAACCGTAAACAAGGTACGCTGTTGAACTTTTTGTATCAGATTAAAGTCTTAAAAATATCTGATGTGGAAGCCAAATGACTGCCTTATTCGGCCTATTATACTATAAACATTTTCTGCTGCACTTCATTTCAACTTATTTCCTCAAATTTCATTAGAGATATGTTTTTCATTCAATCAATTTAGTTCTCATTTCGCTGCAAGGCATAAAACTTAAAACATCTTCATTAAAAATTGTAAAATACAGAAAAACTGAAACACCAAACACAGTTAAAAACAAAATTTTTAGAATTAAATTTAGGGTTTATACGAGAAAACAAGCAATTAAGCCAAGGGACAGAAAGACAAAATTCTCGGTGCACTGATGTTTACATGAAATTGAATCTCGTTCATGTAATATCGGCGCACAAAAGTTAACTTTCTGATCCCAATGGGCAAAAAGACACTCAAGATGGTGCACTAAATGATTTAATTGACTGCACTACTAAGAGGTTCAAATGTAAACAAACAGCCGCCACATTAGGCTTAGCGATACTTTAAAATTGCTGATAATTCCAAAACTATTGCTTGCAGATTAACTGAAGGCATAAAAATTCTACCTAGACCGTAAGAGCAATATAATTCAATCACTTCTAAAGCAAAAAATGTTTAATTTACCAGCATATAAGAATACAAACACTGAACTTACCGAGACGAGTAACAGAGTGGGAATATATATATGTGTGTGTGTGTAAGATAAAAAAATATGTAAATCAGTTTTTTTAATTTAATTTAGTAATAGTCTCTTAATTCCTCATTTTAAATTTGGGTATTTCCTCTCTCGTAATAACTTTTCTCGACTGCTTCATTTCTAGTTTAGTCTATGTCACATGGGCTTGCGTAACGCTAATGACGTAACTAATTCGGAACTTGAACTCAACATTTTGAAAATTTAAACTTTCTAACCTGAACCAAAACCTTCTCTTAGTGAGTTTCCATATTGGATAATTGCAACTTCTGCTTCTACGTTTGTTGCCGCTTGGACGCTATTTCGCTATGCTCTCTAACTATCGCAATAGTAACAAAAATGTAAATATTCTAGAAATAAGCAAGAGTGCCAAGTGAATTGTGGCCACAAATGTCAATTAAAATAAAAATGAATATTTAATCTTACTCGGCTTCAAAGTTTCCTAGTCATTACGGATTCAACATTTTAGCATTCTGTACAATCAGAGTTCTTCCTCTTCAATATAAATCTACGTTCTAATCATCTACCTATTGCGCCCTTAGTATTTCTGCGTTTCGATATCTCAGTGTTTCTACATCAGTACTTCTACACAGTCCAGTCACATTAATGTGACCACCACGTACTTTCCATGTCAGAGTTAAATAACCAATCACAGAAGGCAGGTGGCAGCACAGTGCAGTTGAGCGTATATAAAGGGTGTGTGAGGGCTTCGGAAAACATTTCAATCGTTGGCGTAATGCAGAAACGAAGCGATTTATCCGACTTCCAAAAGGGCATGATCATTGGCTTTCGGGCCAAGGGTGGAAGCATTTCCGAAACGGCTGAGTTTGTGAACTGTTCGCGTGCCGCCGTGGTAAAAGTGTACCGTGCATGGCAAAATGGGACTGTCCAAAATCAGCGACGTGGCAAATGTGGTGCACCACGGGCCATAGATGACAGAGGCGAACGACGGTTGCGGAGATGCGTTCGGGCAGATAGACGGGCTACCGTTGAGCAACTGACCACCAAAATGAACCAAGGGGCTACCAAAAGTGTCTCCCAAAGTACTATTCAGCGAACATTGCTGCGTCTGGGCCTCCGAAGCAGACGCCTGGTTCGTGCACCTATGCTGACTGCTGTTCATCGACGGCGAAGGCTAGAATTTGCACGCCAGTACAGCAGCTGGACGTCCACTGAGTGGCGACAGGTTGCGTTTTCGGATGAATCGCGTTTTATGCTCCATCGGACAGATGGACGTTGGCGTATAAGGCGTGAAACCTCTGAAAGGAACCACCCTGCAACCATTGCCGGAACGGTCCAAGCTGGAGGCGGGAGCATTATGGTCTGGGGAATGTTTTCCTGGCATTCTCTAGGTTCACTGATCATTGTGGAAGGCACAATGGATCAATACAAGTACGCATCTGTCCTTGCGGACCATGTTCACCCCTACATGCGCATTGTTTTTCCTCAGGATGATGGCATCTTCCAGCAGGACAATGCGAGGTGCCATACAGCTGCCAGTGTACGTGCGTGGTTCGAAGAGCACCAGGATGAGTTTACCGTCCTCCCCTGGCCAGCAAACTCACCTGACTTAAACCCAATCGAGCATCTGTGGGACCATCTCGATCGAGTTGTTCGCGCCATGGATCCTCAACCGCGTAATCTAGCGCAGCTGGCCACGGCACTAGAGTCGGCATGGCTCAACATCCCAGAGAACACCTTCAGGGACCTATGTGACTCTCTTCCTGCACGTCTCGCAGCAGTCCGCTCTGCGAAAGGTGGTTATTCTGGCTTTTGACAGATGGTCACATTAATGTGACTGGACTGTGTAAATTTGTTCTTATTACATATATATGTTTGATCAATAAGTCATAATAATAATAAGTCAATAATAAGTCACTAGTAAAATGCTCACAGCAGTTGCACTTCGGATTGCTAAAACGAAACAATCCCTTACTACCGGAAAAAATATAATGAAACCACCGGTCCGCGAAAAACACCAATGTTTTGCGAAATATTTTTCACAAATTTTACCTGACCGAGGATCGAAAAAGGTTGAGAAACGCTACTCTACATAAATTTTTAAACCCATCAACTACAAATTCTTTTAAAGCCACTGAGTTTCAATTAACACGTTGGGATATATGAGTTCCTTCTTACAAGAGGTATAACGAAACCTCCAACGCCTAAAAGATGAGTAAATGCGATTTCCGAATGAAAAATCGTCTTTTATATCTGCCTTTTTACAGGGTGTCTCAAAAAGTCGTTGTCTAACGTAACATGTTAGTCTGTTATACCATGACAAACAAGATTTACATAGGAGTTTGTGTCCGAAAATGAGAACGGTGACCTCTCGAGGGCAGTGTTTGCAGTCTTATGGGAAAGTGGGAAGTTTGATCATTTCAGGCGAGGACGTTGCAGGAGAAAGATGATTCGGTTTACTAACTCAGTTCTTTATGGATATTTTGTGTAAACATTTTGCCTTGCCAGATAAGATGGTTGACGTTCCAACAGCTACACGCCGAAATATCTGGTTTCAGCATGATGGAATGCCTGCGCATTTTATAAGGTTTCAACTGTAATCTCTTGATCTTCTTGCTAAACATACGCTGTGAAACCCTATGTGGAGGACAGTGAACAAATCTAGGCTATGTCCTTTAGTGTTGAAGAACTACAAGTCAGAAGGAGGGTTTAAAGGACCCTTTAATTCAAATAATTACAACTCTCCGACTTCAGAGTAAGCCACTACTTGGTCTGAACTAAAATAATATAAAATAAAGCGTGTTAACAATTCAATTTCCTAAGTTTAACTTTAAGTAGGACGGCGAGGGAAGCCTAACTCTCAGTGAAATGCAATAATGCGAATTTCATGAGTAAGAACCAGTAAATGCAATTGCTTATGAAGACGAACTTTCACTAGACAGAGGAATTATTTGCGCGCACAGCCTTACGGTGATAAATCCAAGACTCTTGTCTCTTTTTCTCGTTAACTCCTGCCTTTTAAACTGCTATCAGATATCTGCGATTTGCATAAATATCTCGCTCGCGCTAAATTCGGGCAGCAACTGAAACTTCGAGATATCGATAGGAAAGTTCAAACTAAAAATAACTTGGTTAGTTAAAATAATGAATGCTACAATTTTAGCAGCCCTGAGCGAGAATACTTGGCTAGGACATATCCTGTTTGCTGGATTGGCAACGGCGGACCAGTCGCATGGCCACCGCGTTCCCTTTACCTTTAGGGTTACAAGAAGTCGATGAAGTACGAGATGACAGGAACATCAGACATAGATCTCGTTACCAGAATCGTGGAAGCAGAGGCACGTGTCCGCAACACACCTGCCCATTTTGACAGGTTCGTGAATCCATGCGTCGATGTTGTGAAGAATTGCATTGCCACGAATGAAAGGAATTTCGAACATCTTCTGGGATTTAACCGTGTTCATTAATAAAAGCCATAGTAGCACATCTTTAGACATCCTTTCTTCTTTCCCCTTTACACTTGCAAACATTGCCCTCAAGTGGTCGTCATTCGCATTTTGGAGCACAAGTTCTTATGTAGATCTTGTTTGTCATGGTATGACAGACCAGCATATTAAGTTTGGCGTCGGCTTTTTGACACACCCTGTATACTGCTTCGAGGTGTCATTAATGTTATTTGCAATGATGTTTCCAATGAAATGCTAATCATTTTCTTAGTCCAGAGCATTCTATCTGTTATGGAATTTCAAGTTTGAATGCGCTTCCTTCATGGTGTATCAATTTTAACAGACAGCAGTGGGGGTTAGTTCTTGTTAGAAGCTAGCTTGTTAGGTAGCTCCTACGCTGTTAATTGGTGAGGATTTAAAATTCCTCTCTGGGATAAATGGAAATTTGAATTATAGAGTATAAAATACTTTTAACTAGCTATTTGACATAGTAGCTGGAATGGTAATTTATTAAAAGTTTTAAGCCGATTGTTGTATTTGATCATAATTTAGAGAAATCTTCACATTTTTTTTCATTATTTTGATTTAAATTACAAGCTGTGGTTCAACTAAACTTTTATTAATTTTTATTTTCTGTTGCAAATTTTTTATTCTTACAGTGACACTATCTCACCTGAACACTATGCGCGTTAAGATATGTTAAAGTCAAATTGACATAAAAAATTTATATTGACATCTACATATTGGTTAATCATAATAAAAAACTTCGAGGAAAAAAAAGAATTGCTTAATTTTCCTTTTAAATCATGCACTAGAAATTTTAAATCTTATATGGTGAACACCAGGACAAAATACAGAGAAAATATTAAGAATGAAATCAAACCAAAATGGATTTGAATCAAAAGAAGTTTTATTTAGTCTGCATATAGAAATTAAGAAATATATCATAATCTTAATTTTTTTTTAATACTTTCTATACATTTCTTAATTTTTCTTAATTTTTTTACACCTATACAAAGTAACTCGAAAAGTATCCCTTTTACAAGCGGTCATAACAAGCAATGCAGTTGGCAGGCACATGCTTTCGATATATTAAATTCTTCAAGCTTTCTGTCATGCGATACAGATTCCTTTGCATAATTTAGACTACGGAAAAGGCTAGGCTTGGCAAGGGCTAGCTGCCTAAGGAAAGGGATAACTTTATGAGAGACAGTTTAATGTAAACTATATCATAATCATCCATCGAATTACACATGAGAAAAAGCACAAAATTTCCCACACAAACAACCTATTTTTCAAGATTTAAATCCGGTTGGAATTACCAATGATTAACGGTATTGCCGCTCGGCCACTTTGCTGACCAACGTCAATTCATCCGAACCATATCGTCATGTCAATCGCATATGATATAAAACTATTAAAATAGAAATGGACTGTAGACTGAATGTCCCTGTCCTGTTCCCTGCCCCTCTCCTGACTGGATGTGTGTGGCGTGACAAATGGATCTCATGCAGAGCATCTGCAAGGTGTGACAAAAAAAACCTGGATATTTAAAACTTGATTTAAAGTATCGTAGATGAATGGGCTCCAGTTAAATTTTTTGATATAACCATTTGTAACAAGATGATTTTTTATGACTTACATTGTATATTATGCATTCAAAATATTCATGTGACTTGTTTTATTGCGTTGCATACTTTATTGCGTTGAGCTGAACTGAACTCACAGTATCCCAAGATATGCCTTCGCAGATTATTTCTAAAAATTATTAAGATTTCTTAAATGTCAAAAATGGCCAAATTTATTCGACAATTATTTTTCATTTTCCTTAAGTAATCTTATTTACTACCGTATCATGCTCGGCCAAACTCATTTATCACATCCTATTTCCATTGAAGCACGGTGGTAGAAAGAACGAATGTTAAAAACCTTGTTCTCCAGTAAGTTTCAAGAGACCATAAATCTCAGCACGATTCAATCTCGATATTTTTAAAGCCGGGAGAAAAAAAAACGTGGTTGCTTTTTTTCACTACCATGTTAGGAGACGCTGGAAACTGTCCACATTGGCAAGAATTGTGACTCCCAACGGCCAGTTACAGCCACTTCCTCCAACAGATAGCAGAGTTCAAACCAAGCTTCTAGAAGCGAAACGCTTATTCACTGCATGGGGGCGATCAATAGAAAAACCTTCACCCTTATCTAACTTTTCCAAATACACCTCGAGACAATCAATACGAATCTCCTGTGGTTTGGAAACGCGTATGTTGTAGCATTTGTTTATTTTTATATTTTTATTTTTACGTGAGCCCTTCCTCTTTCTTACGACGTTGTTTAGTAACATCATAGAATGAAGTTCCAGGAAAGAGAAAAAAGGCTTGCAGTTTTGGTCACTAGGATGTAATAAATCCTTACTTTACGGGTATACTTCGCTGGGAACTTTAAGAACCATTTCGGTTTGTTTTTCCCTCCATAAAAATGAGCAGAATGTATTAAAAGCATATTTTTAGAACAAACAGTATCTGTTTAATTGACGAAGTTTCTCCGAAATACCAAATTGATATATTATGCAAGAGATGATTATTCAGAAGAACAGGTTATTCAGGTCCCCCTTATCAAGAGGCATAAAATGAATCTTTTCGAAAAAAAGCGATAAAGCAAGCCAGTGTTTTAAAATGACACTATTAAAAACGTCATTGTTAAAAAAATAACTCGATTTTTTTCATCAAGTTTTAGTAACTTAGATTTTATTAAAACAACACTTCACGTGTGAAATATTCTTTTCTAAGACTACTATAAGCAAAATAATCTATTTCGTTCTCAGGATTTAGATGTGTCTTTACGAAAGAAAAATCTCCCATCATTTGAATCATATAAGAAGTTTTGTTTTCCGAAAATATTTTAAAGGCATATTTTATTTTACCTATTGCTTAGTTTAGGAAGGTGTGTCCCACGTTTACAGCTGGTAATTTAATAAATGACGTAAACCGAATTTTTATTACATAATTCCCAATTAATAACATCTTACCAATAATAGTCTTTATTTTTAAAGCATTTTGAAAGAATACGATTGCTCTATTCATTATTTAATTAGAAAAAACGGGCTAAATACTTATAGTTTAATAAATTACAGTATTTTCGAACGTATTTTTTTTCTCTTTTTACTAATTTTATTGTACGAAAATTGAGAGGAGAAAATTATGCGAATAATTTTAATTTTGCAAGGACGCGGATACAGTAAGCACTTAACAAATGAAAAGTATTCATGAATAAATTGCCGGTTACTATCACACTCTCAAATCATTCCCTGTTGGAATTTCTGCCTTTATCGTCTTTTACAGCTTGAAAGTCATCTCCATCTCCAGCATTGTCGTCGTTTCCTTCCCGTTCAGTCTGCCTTTCTACGTACACAATGATCTTCAGAACCATCGAAAGATGTTCGATATCTTATGTTCTTAACGCTTTTCTTTATATTTAGCTCTTAATGAAAGCCCATGCACACAAAATCAGCAAACAAATCAATTAATAAGATGACAGTAATAACAACGTGGAAGATACCAGGTCGCCTTTTGGAATGTGAAAATGAAATGAGCATATTTAAAATTTTCAGAGCATTGTGCTAAAATGATGGGGGGTCGGATTGCGCGAATCAATATGGTATATAGATTTAAGCAATGTTTTTTACTGCATCTCTCTTCCTAGTGTCCCATAAGATAATTCAAAAGAAGCAAACTGAAGGTCTGTCAAAAAAATACGCTGCCTTCTCCTATAGGTTAAGTAAATGACCCAAATTGCCAAGTAAAAAGTATGTGCATAGAATTAATCGCACGAAATTTAACTTTTGTCATCCTTGAGGATATACAAATATCGAATTATTCATCCAAATGCGATTTTCTTCTAAACAAAAGACGGAAATTAGGCCTGAACTGAGAACGATTCATTTACATTTAAAGGTTTTGATGTTTAATGAAACCTCCTAAAGAATGTTAGCACTTGATTCGTTACGTGATGGCGTAAAAAGAACGTCCAGAAGACTCATAATGTTGGAATGCTGTAGAGAGTTTGAGACAAGAAAATGCAATGAGGAAATCGGCAGTTTTATTTCCTTAGTATGGTTGCCAATAGCACAGGTTGTCATGTCACTAGGCTTGAATTCAAACCTCGGAAAAGAAATGAATATTTGTATATATATATTGTTTCGGCGCCATAGAAACACTTAAAATGCAGTTGAATCAAATTTCCTCTCGAGAGACTGATCCTGGAAGAACAGAGCTAGGACACCCTTGGATCCAAGCATGAGATTGTCTCGATCGAAACAGGAAGGAAGTTGGACAGGTTTGCACCTGCAAGGATCTATGATTTTAGCGAACCATAGAACCCCTTTTTGGCCGAAATGAATTCATGGACATTGTCTTCATTATGTTTAGATTAGAAGGATTACAAAGAACACTTTTCTTTCTTTGTTTCTCTTTCTTGGAAACTATCCCAAAGAAGTGAATTTTCAGAAGACTTATGGGTCTACATACTTTCAAAATCATTTTAGGTCTGTAATATCCTTTCGTACCTGGAAAGTTAGATTATTGGCCAAACGCGATACCTTGCGACCATTTCAGATAAGACCATCAACAGGGAAGCCGACTTCCGGCAGCTTTGCAGTGAAGACTGAATACTAAAGTACACTGTGAGTCTAGATCCCTTTGAGCGCTTTAAATATTTCATTTTTTAATTTTTGTGCAACCCCTGAACTCTCGTATTTTAAAATTAAATATCACAATCAATTCTTATCTACAGGGAATGAAACAGTTTGGGCTATGTTCTTTTACGATAAGTATAAATGTTTACTAAATATAACTACAGAGACTGAAAAATCGTATAAAAAGTTAGATTTACAAAAGCTGATTTTTAAACTAAACTACCATAACATGAATATGTTCCTGATTTTAACATTTTTTTAATATTGAAATATATGTCTGCGGCCTGCAATTTAGAAAATAAAGGTCACGTAAAGGCTTTTGTGGATCCGATGTGTATGCTAAAAACGTTCAAATCAAATCCAGACCTTTCGAGTTCGTGTAAATTAAGAGCTATTATTAAAGTGTGGAAACTGTGTTTTTGTTTTAAGTGTAATTTTATATATCTACTCTGCTACCCGGCTCGGTGAACTCAGTTCTTTTTCTTATATGTTGGTAAATTGCACATTTTTGACTTTGAAAGGGATTGAATCATGTTAATCTTAGGTTCCGGCTAAGATTTTTATGACTTTAATTAATCTGCACACAATACTGTAGATTTTTAAACAATTTAAAAGTTGTTCAAGTAGTACAAAGCCTAACGAAGCCGACATTTGTTTACATTTGAAACAGTAGAATAGTGAATTAAGTAATTTTGTGCACCAACTTTAGTGCTCTTTTGCCGAATGGGACCAAAAGTAAATTTTCAATTTTGGGCCTGAAAAATCTGTCTTCCTGTCGTCTAGCCGAATTGCTTGTTATTTTTGCGCAGAAATTCTAATTTTAATTGTAAAAAATTGCTTTTTAACTGTTTTTAGCTGTATTTGGCGTTTTATGTTTTTCTTTATTTAAAAATATTTAATGTCGATGCGTCCTGCGAAGCGAGAACTGAATTAACAGAATGAGAAAGTACGAGGTAGTCATCAGACTTTTTTTATGTGAATATGAGCCGCTTTCCCACAAAAAATTCTTTACGAAAGCACCTTTCTCGCACACATTTTTCGTATGCTTTTCCTTAAAAAAATAATTGAAACTTCATGAAACGTATATTTCTTTACAGGCACATTAAGTAGAAAAGTGAAGGAAGGAATAATAAAAAAATAATACGAGAAAAATCATTAAAATTCGAGAAATAAATAATGGAGTACCGGGTATTAAAAATTATGAGAATAATTAACCAGATTTCGTGCAACACACTCCTATTTCAATTCCAGGCACCAATATCTCTTGAAACAAATTTTAAACGCTTTGAAAAACCAAACGTACCTATGATAGAGATTCGAATAATCAAGACTCTATTACACTATTAAAATATAAAATTATAACTTATCATCGTTCGTAATTGCTATCCTAGTATGTAATGAACATACGATTTATCAGTTTGCAATTGTTGAAGACAACAGTTAAATGAAACCGCTAAAATATTTTATTAAACATTCAGAATACTTCCGATACTTTAACTAGAAATCGCTTTCTCGGAACCAATTTACTCAAAAATCCCCCTTATGATATTTTTCCTTCATACGGCTCTGTTTCAGAACTCCTTTTTTACATGCTTGTAAAGGGCGTACTGTAATAGCGAAAGGTTTCAGGTATCATATTCCAACGGAAACATCCATTTGACCGCTCTCGAATCCATTTGGACTATATTTTGCGTCTGTACGTGCGAACATAACGTTCATTTGGACATAATGTCCGTACATGCGGAGAGAGTAAAGGACTCTTTCTTCCAAAACAGATTGTAAAACTAATTTAAAAAGTACTGAAGTAGAATTTTTTCGTGACGTCTGTACGTAAGTACGTACATATGTGTATATGTATCTCGAATAACTCAAAAACAACCATAAAACCAGTAAAACGTTTGAATTATGTACTATATTGGACTGCTGTAACATCTAATTGTACACCTCAGTTTTTCCTGCAATCGGGACTATCAAACGTATACAGTTAAGTATGCTCGCCGTATAACGCGCATCCTTTTCGTTACGAAGAAACCCGAAAAATACATGTACGATGGTCTTATTTTTTTGAAGTCGTAATTCGAAGATTTTACCAGGCTTTCGAGTATACTGAGCTGACGAACGATAAAGGGGAACAATATGTGAGGGGGGGAATGTTTGAGGGAGTAAATAATTCTGAAAAGAGTGTGGGTTATATTCAATGCACGAAAATATTACTCTAGGTTTTCGTGAAAAGAGGGACATGATTTAGAGCATAATGCACTTCTGACTTGAAAGAATTCTCGGAATAAGGAGTCTGTACAGCCTATCTATCATAAGAAAAGCTCTCGTCGGTTAGTCTGCAGCTGTCTGTTGGCGTAGAAACGAGCCTTGA
Organism: Stegodyphus mimosarum; assembly: GCA_000611955.2. Taxonomy (NCBI): domain Eukaryota; kingdom Metazoa; phylum Arthropoda; class Arachnida; order Araneae; family Eresidae; genus Stegodyphus; species Stegodyphus mimosarum. The sequence goes on along the minus strand of KK118002.1, from coordinate 710,576 downwards.
CTCATTTTCCGTAGAGGTGTCTTGAAGACGAATGATAAACTCTTTTCCCCTCAACCAACAGGTGCCAAAAACAGAATAACAATAAAGCAACCCTTGGTTCACTCCTATTTGAAATACATTAGCCTTGTTGCTATAGCGACCGCCACCCGCCAGACACTATGGCGGGAACTCTTCTTCTGGTGGACATACAGTAACGTTTCGTTTCTCTGAAGCATAAAAGAACGTTGGGTCACCCATCCTCAAAGAAGGGACAGAGAACCCTATTCTCGCCTCGACCGGAAGAGGGGAGCGGACTCTCCCCCGGTCGCAGATGGAAGTAAGAGGAAATTGAGATGGGGAAAAGAAAAGAGCAGACGCAAATTTGTGTACTCTAGTGTAGTAAAAATGTATTTTAAAGTTTTTCTCAAATGTAATTTGTACATATAAGTAAATATTTAGCCTAGAACATGTTTTGTTTATTTGACGATATTACAACTATGTCGATGCTACAACTCAGTCAGATACTTTCTTCTGTAGTTGTTCGGGCCTATGTTTTCGAAGTGAACATAGAAGGCTTTAATAGAAGTAAATTGCATTTGCTGTAATTGATATACAGTCGATCTAGCGTTTCTTTTAGTAGTAAATATGGCTGCTAGCACATATTGGAAATATGGATGAAATTCCAGCAATATGTAATGTGATAGGAAATAAAACAATTGATGTGAAAGGAACAAAAAACGGTTCATAAAGTCACACAAAATCTGACCTCATGGTAGTGCTTTCCTGCTTAGTGGACTGTACAAAATTAAAACACGTGGGTACTTTCAAAAGAAAGACGATGCCGAAATGTAATCTCCCGAATGGTACTTTCATTCATATTCACGAAAAAGGGTGGAGGGACGAAAACGGTGTAAAACTGTGAATAAGAAATGTTTGGCAAAAGCATCCTGTTGCCTTTAAAGGATCCTGTAAATCTTTTAGTTCAGATCTCATCTAACGTATAATGCGAAGAAATTCTCGAAAGAATGTAATACAGACATCGAAGTTATTCCAGGCGGATTAACGCCATTAGTTCAACCTTTAGATGTGTGTATCAATAAATCATTCAAAGATTTTGTAAAACGACAGTGGAATATGTGGGTGTTAGAAGTTAAAAAACATTTACAAAAGGACCCCAAATGTGTCACATCAGAATAGAAATAGTGTGTGAGTGGATAATAAAATCCTGGAATGAAATTAAACCGGATATAACTCAAAAGTTATTTAAAATATATAACAATCTAAATGGAATAGAAGATGATTATTTATTTATGGGATTTGAGTGCAGATTTCGATGATGTGCCTGAAGATATATAGCGGAAGAAGAATATGAAGAACTTTTCAGTTTATCCGATAATGAAAATTGTGAAGTTCATAAGGCCTTTAAAAGAAAAAAGCATTTAGGTACATGTAGAAATCTAATTTTTGTATGCTCATGTTTTCCTTATGTTTAAATGTATCATTTTTATATCCGACGTATAACGCGCAACCGTAAACTTCTATCTTAATTTTGTATTAAAAGTGCGCATTATACTCTGGAGTATACTACATATACACAGTCCAGTCACATTAATGTGACCACCACGTACTTTCCATGTCAGAGTTAAATAACCAATCACAGAAGGCAGGTGGCACAGTGCAGTTGAGCGTATATAAAGGGTGTGTGAGGGCTTCGGAAAACATTTCAATCGTTGGCGTATGCAGAAAC
>KK118002.1:691383-708246 GCA_000611955.2 Stegodyphus mimosarum | reverse complement strand
TCAGGATGATGGCATCTTCCAGCAGGACAATGCGAGGTGCCATACAGCTGCCAGTGTACGTGCGTGGTTCGAAGAGCACCAGAATGAGTTTACCGTCCTCCCCTGGCCAGCAAACTCACCTGACTTAAACCCAATCGAGCATCTGTGGGACCATCTCGATCGAGTTGTTCGCGCCATGGATCCTCAACCGCGTAATCTAGCGCAGCTGGCCACGGCATTAGAGTCGGCATGGCTCAACATCCCAGAGAACACCTTCAGGGACCTATGTGACTCTCTTCCTGCACGTCTCGCAGCAGTCCGCTCTGCGAAAGGTGGTTATTCTGGCTTTTGACAGATGGTCACATTAATGTGACTGGACTGTGTATATATGTGTAATAATAAAATGCAAGGAAAAGCCGGAGCAGCGTCCATACATAATAGCTATATAAAATAAAGAAACTTGGCAGTCGATGCGGTTTTAATTCCATTTTTATTTTCAAGTTGATGTTCGTGGCCACAATCACTTGACGCTCTATTCGTGCCTATTCAATAACATTTACATTTTTTATATTATTGCGCTAGGAGGCGAGAAGATCGAAATTGCGTTCAAGGAGCGAAGAGAGAAGCAACTGAAGTGCTTAGTTAGCCAATATGGAAGCACACGAAGATAAAAGTTTTGGTTTGAGTTGAAAGTTTCGGTTCCAATTATTACGTCATCAGCGCTGCGCAGGCCATGCAAAATGGAATGAGTTAGAAATGACGCAGTCCAGAGAATTTATTACGATTTTTAAAACAGAGGGAGAGAATTAAAGGGAATTAGGGTTTAATTTAAATTATAATTTTGATTTACATATTTTTTATCATACATATCCCCCTTCAAACAGAAAAAGGCGCGGCGACAGAAAAGCCTTTTTAGAAAAAACCATTACAGCAGTAGCAAAAGAAAGGAAAACACAATAGAGGAAAACAAAATTATAGATTTTTGACCTAAATAATTTTTTAACATAACAGATCTTGTAAATATCTTTTTGAACTATAAATGCAAATTGAAAGTCTGCGAGTTCATTTTTCTGTAAAATCATTGAATTTTTCACCTAATTTTTTCAAGAAATACTGGGAAGTTCACCGTTCTCTAAAATCCTTGCTTGAATGTCAAACATAATATTTTGCAGTTCTTAGCTTGAAAGTCTTTCATAATAATTGACATTCCCAATATAAAAACCACAATTTTCTTTTACAGATTTATGAAGTTTGAATCAATTATTTATAAAATAATCCATATTTTCTTAATTGTAAAGCAATGTAGAATGGATTTGAGAACTTTATACACAGTGCGTAACAAAATTCAGTACAATAACAAAATAAACTTTGATAAAAATGGGCAAATCCTCTACAATGCAAATCAGCGTGACAACATGCTGATGGCTGTGGGATGCTTAAATATAATTACACATAGAAGTCTCCGTTCCTTAATAAAGGTAACTGACCTCTAGTATTGTATAATTATCAAAGTTTACACTTATAATTTATGGCCATAAAAATCTTCAAATTAGATGAAATGAAAAAGAAATATACAAAAATTACACCGCTCTACAATAATAATATGGACCATATAATTTTGTGAGCATAAAATAAAAAAATAAATTTCATATTATATCTATTTAGGGAAGGCTTTTTAAACTTTTTAAATATAAAAATTTCAAACACATTCATTCACATTTGAAAATTGCAAAAAAATTCGAAATTTTATAATGTAATTAAATATTCATTTGAAACATTATTTGAATGTAATATACTATTATTATCGAAATTTCTAATTTACTAATTTTGTACAAACTGGAAGCCCCACAGCTTTCTCTTAATACGTAAACATCCATCTTACGGGCAAATCCACTTAAAACTGACTCGTGTAATAAATATTATGAGTGGTTAACGGTTGCTTTGGCAGTTGCTTATAAAGACCTCCTTTCCTTGTTTAAAGGCAATTGGCCTTTTTGAACTGCACTAAAACATTCCATTAATAGATAAAAAATTAACTACACTCCATTATAAAGAAAAAGTATTATATATGCGAAAAAAATAAGAGTGGGAGCCTTCAAAGTTTATCTGAACATATTATGACCCGTGAATTTTAAAATTAGTTAACATAATTCCACACTACTTATGATTTCTATAATATTACTGAAAAACACTCTTTGTTTATCATATTTTACACTAATGTTTCATAATTATTTCATTCCCTCAAAAATTATTATCAACAATTCAAAATCTTCAACACAAATTCAAAAATATAATTATTTACCTTAATATCCTTCCTTAAAAATAATTTAAATAGCTTAAAATTCGTTACTTAATTTGCTGACACATGAAAAATTAGAAAAATTACTGAACAAGAATTTCACAGTTTTACAAAACAGCATAATCAAATTGCTGAAATTTTAAGCAAAATTAAAATGAAAAGTATAGAATTAGCGGCTTATTAAATAATTTTGTCTCGTTCCTGAGTTAAATTCACACAAAGATAACAATTTTTCAGCTGTCAATTGACGAAGTGCTCTTAGAAAAAGCGAAAGCGCAAATACTTTTCTGTAACATATTGCTTGCAAGCACAAATCAGATCCACTTGTAACCTTGAACCCACTGTAAAGCTGAATCTCCTAAGAGGTTATTCACTGATGATTTAAAGCACTTTTTTGTTCTAAATATTGGAGAGATGGCCGAAGCAAATTGGATATTCCTTTTTACTAGACATTCGACTTCCGAATTTATCGAGAGATTACTTTCATTCTGTAAACACTACTCGTGATTATTTTTTGAAGCACTTGCAAAGTACCACGGCAGAAGGATGATAGGTTATTTTTAACCACTGGAAAAACAAATTTGATGATTCACTTCCTTCACATTGCCTTTGAATTTATCACAAAATGATGACTTGAAGAGGTGAATAAGTTTTCCATTGAGGTCTTGGGCTACTGGTAACCATCCTGTCGACTAAAATGTAATAATAAAATGCAAGGAAAAGACGGAGCAGCGTCCATGCATAATAGCTATATAAAATAAAGAAACTTGGCAGTCGATGCGGTTTTAATTCCATTTTTATTTTCAAGTTGATGTTCGTGGCCACAATCACTTGACGCTCTATTCGTGCCTATTTAATAACATTTACATTTTTTATATTATTGCGCTAGGAGGCGAGAAGATCGAAATTGCGTTCAAGGAGCGAAGAGAGAAGCAACTGAAGTGCTTAGTTAGCCAATATGGAAGCACACGAAGATAAAAGTTTTGGTTTGAGTTGAAAGTTTCGGTTCCAATTATTACGTCATCAGCGTTGCGCAGGCCATGCAAAATGGAATGAGCTAGAAATGACGCAGTCCAGAGAATTTATTACGATTTTTAAAACAGACGGAGAGAATTAAAGGGAATTAGGGGTTAATTTAAATTATAATTTTGATTTACATATTTTTTATCATATATATATATATAATAAATGCAAGGAAAAGACGGAGCAGCGTCGATGCGTAAGATCGTAGATCCATACTCAAGAAGAACTCCAATTGCGTAGTAGGCTAATGAGTTCGTAATATCTAAGAAACTTGGCAATCGAGGCGGTTTTAATTCCATTTTTATTTTTCAGTTGACGTTTCGTGTCCACAATCACTTGGCACTCTAGTTTTGGCTTTTCAAGAACCTTTACATTTTGGATACTATTGCAATAGGAAGCGAGCATAACGAAATAGCGACCAAGCAGCCCACAGAGAGAAGATGAAGTGCGTAGTTATGCAACATGGAAGCACACGAGGAGAAAGGTTTTGGTTTGAGTTAAAAGTTTCAGTTCCTAATTATTACGTCGTCAGTGCTGCGCAGGCCATGGAAAATGAAATGACGCAATCCAGAGAAGTTATTACGGTTTTTAGACAGAGAGGGAGAATTAAAGAGAATTAGCAATTAGTTTAAATTATAATTTTGATTCGCATATGTTTTATCTTACATATATATATGTTATATTCTCGGTGTATATATGTATCATATTTTCTGTGTACATATCATATCCCTTATGTATATATACATATATATATATCCACTTCCTTGCCCGCCTAAAAGTCCTCATCCCGTCTTTATTTTCACAATCAATGGTCATAGTCATATACTTACAGTTACAGCAGTGTTTTAAATGACTAAAATATTGGTGTTTTGGAAAGATCAAATTAAAAAAGACATTCATTTTCGACAAATAGAGAAATCTAAATTTTAAAGCGGTCTCGCAGTTCCTATACTTAGTTGGGAAAGTTTTATGTTCGTTATGAAAAAAATCAAAAGAATATAACAAATTAGAACGCCTGTACGATGAAAATTGACCAGGATATTTAATTTTACATTTTGCAATTTTTTATGTCATTTTCAAATTGCCTCGAGGGATCGGTTAATTAAATTAAAACAATTCGAGGAAATAAGTTAAATGAAGTGCCGCAAAAATGGTGTATGATTTAACATGCGTTACAAGGAAGTCATACGGTGTCCAAATCAGATTTTTTTTCCTGAGAATTTATGTCAGTCAGCATATTAAAAATTCTGTCCGCAAAGCAAGACTAAAAGTTTTTTTTTTTTTTTTTTTTTTTAAAAAGTTTTTTTTTTTTTTTTTTTATGTATACAGTGCATTTTAGGACTGAGTTCGTATAAAATAGAGATTTCAAGAAGACAACCGGGTAGCAAGATTCTTGTGATAGTTCTTACTTTTTAACTCATAATACTTGTAGTCTGCATAGTGTTTGGGACTTTCATACAGCTGCTTGATTCCTTCGCAAAAAGTCATCTTTTGGAGTTCTGTTCAAGTGTTTAGTTATGTTTCCCTTAATCTTTTCAGTGGTACTAAAACAATGACATTTGAGGTGAGACTACACTTTAAACCTTTACACCAAGAGAAAGTGGTCTATACGTGGCAAATCTGATGGCTGGATGATTGAAAATTGTGAAACTTCTCTTTGATAGAAACTGCTTGACGAGATAAAACTGTGTAATAGTCCAATTTTACGTTCAGGAGAACTCACTACAGATTTCCCTTCTCTTCTACCACCTCACAGATTTCTCTCCTGAAATCCGTCAATTATGTCTTTGTAAAATATAGAGTTCGCCGTCTGGCCCTCAGGAACAAATACATATCTTGTGAATTATTCTTTTTCAATCAAAAATGCTCATCAGTAATGTCTGTAGATCTGAAACCGATGTTTCTATAGCCACTGTGAATCTCCTTCAACTCAACCAAATGTTCGCCGTTTTCTGCTCAGGATTATATGCAAACTTTGCAAAAAATAAGGATTAATATATGGCCTTTTTATCAAATCATGGGGGAAGAATTTAGATCTTCTATATATTCTGCAATGCATAATGGACAAAACGATATTTGTTTTTTCCGCTTTTATTATCTTCCACGACAATTTTATTAAGCAATGTCTTTCCTGATGTTAAGCTCATCAATTATCATTCGAATAAACAAGTAACAATTTTTAGCAGCTTTAGTCGAACTTTCTCGATATTCATCAATTTAAGACTGCATGGGAATCACGAAATCGACCACATTGATAGAAACATTGAATCATGTTAATGCTTGATCTCCATATGCTTTTTACAGCATTTCAGATGTCTCCGTTGCTATGTTTCCCCCCATTACAGCAAAACTTTATTATTCTTCTTTGTTTCGAATTTCGAAAGGCGTTTGTAATACTTGATGATTCGAATACGGAAAGCGACTTAACACCGGTGGTTTATTGGTAAATTTGTCTTAGTTCTGGTGTGAACAGATTTTAGCGACTACATTATCATTTCCTATTTTAATGCCAAAAACATCAAGTTTTATCACATTAATACAGCAACAATGCGACGGCGCTACGCCTGTTGCATAACGTAAACACATGTTATTCTCTTTCGGCGCAACAGCGCCCCCTTATGATGAAAAGTTGCAACATTCTTTACTTAGCTTTCGAATCTATGTTCGTTGGGTGAAAGCAAACTATTAACTGCATGAAATATTCTCTCTGTAAGCAGATGATATTTTGAGAAAAGCAAGCTGGTATACCATCGAAATAAATGCTGTCAATTATTCTTTAACAAATTTGCTAGTATTTGGTTTAAAAAAATGTCATAAAACTTTGTAGGCGAACTTTGTAAAAAGAGAAAATTTTATTATACTCTTTTGAATGGGATTTCTGTACTTTCTCTTGGGAAATAATGCTTGCACATAGTAGAATTACAAATTTGTATTGTAATTATAAAAGTGTTTACTTCTGTAGAAACTTTCAAGTGGAAATTGTTTCTGAGACAGACAAAGGGAACAGATGTCCCCCTTTGCACCCGATAAGTCTTTCTGCCAAGGTTCACACAAAAGCTGCTCATTTGCACGTCTTGATTATAGCGAAGCACGCGAGAGCTATCTGCCTAAGGACAAAGATGCCTTCGTGGAGGTCTTTATACTGGAAATTGACTCGCATTCTCGTTGAATCGAGAGTGCTCATATACAGGAGACGGCCCTGCAAAGTAATTTGTATTCTTATGGATATCTGAAGCATTTAGCGACTTTCATAAATAACTGCAGTCTTGTAAATATTTAAAAATGTACTTGGAAGAAAATTGTAATTTGTGTTAAAAATGCAATGTCTAATTTTATTTACAGCAAAACGAAACTTCCGTGTGAGTTGTTTAATATTTTACATTTTTATAATATGTTCTTAAACTTTCATAATTTTAGGTAGAAATCAATATAATATATATATATATATATAATTTTGATTTTATTAACATCTGTTCGCTTTGTCTGTCATCTGTCCCCTTTCTCGCTGTTTTCAAATAGTTTTACTCTTCTTAAAGAAATACTACTATATTTTCATTTTCAAATGAGTTCATGTAGCTTAATCAGAATTTAAAAAATGTCTGATTCATAATACTTCAGACAGAAATTATAAGTACACAATTAAAAAATTGAGTCACTCTTGTTTTCAACATATTTTTTAACTTTAAATTCAGACTCTAACCAGCAAATGCTTCAGGCTTGGTGGCGCCATCTACCAGCGACTTAAGAAAATATAAGATGTTTCATCTTTCCTACACACTAGATTCTTCTGTTCCACACCGAGGAATATGATTTTTAACATCGCCGAAAAGAAAAGGAAATTTGGTATGTCTTTCGCAGTGTAAATCGTGAAATTTTCCCCCTAGTTTTTATACCTATAATTTGGCGAAAATTTTGAGATCATGGTGTTTATTCCACCAATTTTTTAAAAGAATCATGGCATAGAATTTATATTGATTTTCCAAGAAAAAATCTATCTGATCCTAAGTAATAATATAAAAGGTAACTAATGAGCAAAAAATATTCATCATATATTTAAGAGGATATATAATTGATTATTTATAAACCAGTCAAATTTTAGCTATGCTATCATTGTCATTACCTGAGATTATCATTGCTTTATCAAACTGAAAAGGTATTACGGTTCATTTTGAAACGAACAGTAATTCCTTTTCAGTTTGAGGTTAATTTCAAAAATTAGAATTGCCGAAGCTATATGTAAGAATGATGCACGGTTTGGGATCAAAATTATTTTGCACTATATTTGTATGCTAACTGGTAATGATTAGATTGTTTTAAATAAGAAAAATAATTTAACAATTATAATAAAAAGTAGCAAAAAATAGAAAAATAAGTTATTTGAGGATTTAATTAAAAGCATAGCTAAACGTTTTGATATTCGCAAAGTTTTAAAAGATTTTCCCAAATTTGAGAAAACAATTGCGGAAATTCGCGCCATGATTAAATTAACGCTCAAACACTAATAAATGAGATTAATAGACTTTCTATATTCTCGAAAACTGCCCTACATTCGAAAGTTTAAATAATTAGTAATTTTTTCCCTTCACTCTAAAGATAAAGACATACATATAAAATTCAGCATAAATATACTGCTACAATTTACTGCACACTGCGCAAAAAAAAGAAAATGGAACATTTCTATATCTCCTGTTCTACTGGGCCGATTGACGAAATTCAAATTGCGTTTTTCATGTCTCCAAAGGACGACTTAGGATATGTATTAGATTTATATATAGCATTATTCTAATATAAGTATTTTGACACAAAATCGGACTTTTCTGAAATACCATACCAATTTTCTTCCATATTTCGATTCTACGACTCAAATTATGCCTAAATATTAAATTATGTAAAATTTGGTGCAAAATTTACGCAGAAATTCAAAATTTAATTTGGCGCTTTTTTTTTTTTTTTTCAATTTGAGCCCAGAATAATTCACTTGGCGAACTCCTTAATATGTGCCAACCTATTTTCCTGTCCTTTCTATTGTGGATGAGCGGAAAAAAGTCACATCGTTCTTACCTTCTTACATTGTGGATGGACGGAAAAAAAGTAACATCGATCTTATTTTCAAATAATTTTAACAAAGTACGTAAACCACATATCAGCTATTATCGCTGTCAATAAATATGCTAAATTTCAAAACGCGCCAATATATATAACTTCACGTATATCTTCGGAAATTTTGAATAAAAATCTCTAACTTTCCACAGGTATGCTCAAAAATGCATCTTCTTTAAGATGATTATAAAACTTTTATAGGTTATAATTCAAAATTTTTTTCGAAAAATTTATAAAAAGTATTTAAAAATACAATTCTAAAAATAAATCATAAAAAATGGGTAAATTTTATTTGGAATGAACCTAAATTTCGAACTGTGTAGGAAGAAATCAAATAAGTATCATGAAAAAAGATATATTAATAAATACATACAAAAATGAATTAACGTTGAGAAGCTAAAATTTTGAGAGCCAATTTTTTAAAAACTACTAGTGCGATTTTTACAAAACTTGGCAGTTTGGCGTAATTTTAGTCGTAGAATCAAAATATGGAAAAACAGTGGCATGTCATTTCAGAAAAAGTCCGATTTTGTGTCAAAATACCTATATTAGAACAATACTGTATATAAATCTAATACATAGCCTAAGTCTCGCTTTCGAGACATGAAAAACGCAATTTGAATTTCGCCAATCGGCCCAGTAGAAGGAGAAATATAGAACTTCCCCCCCCCCGTTTTTTCCCGCAGGGTACTTTGCAGTATCTGTGCAGTAGTGAATAAAAGACAAGAAGGCCCTTTTAAAACAATAACATAAAAAATTAAATTTAAACCCGAAATATGACGACTCATGACATGGATGAAAACTTGAATGCAAGCTCCTCTTACAAGTTCTCAGATATTTCAGATGGGAGCAAAATGTTCATAAAGCCTTAGTACCCTCTGCCGGGATGCTGAGTATCGGGAGAATAAGACATCTGTGTTTCTTTCTGGGTAAACTTATAAATACTCAGTCATTGTGAAGATCTGTTGGCAAAGATGGCGAATTCATTCTCCGGATTTCATGATCTTCAAGATACCGGTTGATTACAGCTTCTCAGTACAGTCGAGCATTATCGTTATATTAGGTTAGGGCATTTCAGTATTCAAGCTCATGACAATATGTACGTATGTTCAAGCTGTATATTCAAGCTCATGACAGCTATATCTTGTCCAAGCAACTTAAATGCAGAATATGTAAATATGGATTTCGGATTTTGCAACATGTTAGTCATGCTATGCTACTATACAAGAAAGAGATATAGAAAGAAATAACCTACTTTAAAATGGATATAGCTTAAACAAACTAAGCATTGGAAGCATTTCAGCATTTTGAAGTCCTAACATTTTTTTCTGGTTAGGTTAGGTTACTTGAACACTGTACAGCGATAACAGTTATCTCCTTAAGAGGATCACGCTCTTGGCCTTCCACGTTCCGGGGACTTAGCCACACTACGGGTCGTTCCCCATGTCTTCTTGGAGGACTTTATAACGAAAGCTGGCTTGTATTCATGTTACACATGGGCGAAAAAGCACGAAAGACACCCATGCAGACAACCCGTTTACCTAAGATTCGAACCTGTGAAAAACTAGCAGAATTCAGTGGCCTTAACTTCTTCACCGCTAGTGGGCTTTGGACATTATCAATGAAATAAGTGAATCAATAAACAAATTACTATTAAAAGACATTAATCCCTTAGCACAGGTGGAATTGGTATTACATGGTTATTACAAGGCAATAAGCCATCATTCTAACACCTCACAATCTGTGGTCCACCAGCAAATATACAGATGCCACTGTGGGGGCCCAAAAGGATTTTTGTTCAGATTAGGATATTGATCTCAACAAATGTCTCTTTAGAAAATGTTAAACTCTTGTATCATGTTTCTTCTACTCTCCAGCTCATAGCATGATCAGCAGTCAAGTGTAGAGAGTACTTGGATTCCTTCACGCGAACTTTACGGAGCTCCTATGCTGTCTGTTCTGCATGATATGTCTTCTTGTCCTGCGTAAATGTTGCAATGAAATATGAATGGAAGAACTTTTGACAAATAGCCCAAATCGTGTGTTTAATTAAATGCAGTCATGTATTTGCTATTTACATGGGTGAAGAGAATGTCATTTATAATTTAAAAGAGTGGACAGTAATATTTTCACGTACAGTAACTCCTGCCTGCTTATTGCTTTTTCCTGTAACAATTATTAACAAGAGCACCTGCATCCGTTTCCGACCGATATCATTAGAGAGAAGAAAAACTGCAGAATCTTCCATCATATTAAACTCTTTTTGTAATGTTTTCTGTTTGTTCTATCGTTGATCTCAACAGTGACCGTTTTTCATTCCTGTTCTATTGTTCTTCCAACCTGTTATAGGCATTTCAGCAACATCTAAATTGTTCTCTACTTTCTTCACTGTTTCACCTTGCTTATGAAAAATTTAAATAGTTGTTTTTACGGCTGTTTAACTTGTTCATGCTAGCGCAAATATACGTGTTTTTCGCTCTGAGACGGCTTGAATTCATGCTTCACTTCATCTAACGACGCCGTACTGTCGCTTATTCAGACACTGTACCTGCACCTGTTCGCTCAATAACAAAGTTCGTGAGCTTAATTTTCCAAATTGTGTAACTTGTGCCGTTTTTTTTCCTCCTGACCATACATTTCTTCCAGCAAGTGTAACTAGATAAGTGGTTAGCATATATTCTTTTTTAATTTTTTCCTAAATAAATAATAGATAATATGGATATGAAAATAAGCGATTTTTCCATGTTACAGATTCATCAAAATCTGTAAACGAAAGCAGGTGAAATACATCAAAATCAAGAATACTCTCAATAGCTTCAGAGGACAATTTTTAATAGTATTGTAATATTGTGGGTTTCTTCTTTCCCACAATATCATTTGGTGAATCCGTGACAATTAAAAATTACTGAGTTAAAACTTAATTAACTAGCAAGTAAGCCTTTCCTTGTGATCGTATATATCTATAGACATCGCGTTGTGAATAATGTCTTTCGGGGACCGAGCTGTGAAAAGACCGGACAAAAAAGAAAATGAAATGTACTTAAAAAAATAATTACATAAAATAAATTCAAATTACATACATAAAATAAATTCAAATTAATACCCAGTTTATTAAATCTTCTCATGTCAAAAGGAATTTTCACATTACTATTTCTCAACGAGACTATCTATTATACTATCATCTTTAAGTTAAGTATATTTTTGGTACCAAATTACAAATATGACCTACTTAGATACTATTTTACTACAAGTTATTAAGGCTACTGAAGAAGGAAACAGGTACGATTTCTCTTTTGCCTTAAATATTAATTTAACAACTGAACGATTAATCATTTCATAAAAATTTAACGTATTAATCAAGAGGAGTTTTCAGCCAAAAATTACGTAACTTACAAGGATAAGGAAACAGGGGAAAATTTACCTAGTGTAATAATTAAAGTCTTTTCAATATAATTAATGGAAGACAGCTGTTTGACGATTTTTTCCATTTCTTGATGCCCCACTGGAGTTGTGTACTTAGGCCAGGTCGACAATTCAATCCGGAGAGCTACCAAAATCCCTCTGTCATGAAGAAGAAAAAATCACAGAAGTTCGCAGAGAAGAAACCGCATAGGTCGGCTACACTATTAGGATGCAACTGGCGGCCACCTCATCGTAGCTAGCAAGCTAGTGAAGAATGTCCTGGGTTCGTTAGTGCTTATGCTGACTCATTTCTAATCCAACCGCAACTGCTCATGGACATAACAGAACAGAGTCTAAATACCCACGGACTGACGATTAAGGAAAATGAAGAAGACCCCTTCTAGAAAGGGCAAAACATCATGAATTGAGAATCATGAATTTACTAGTCTTACGAAATTCAGAATTGGGAACTTATACCCATATGGGTATCTGAATTTGCAATTTTGATTTTTACTACCTTGAACGAAATAAAGGAAGTATTGTAATCATGAAAAATTCCGGCTATCATACTTCAACCAGAATATCCATTTTGACAGCTATCGAATGCAATTTAACGATGTTTTTGCTTGGCATCTGTACGTAAGGATAGAATAAAGGACTCTCTTCTTCCAAAAGAATTATAAAATTGATTTAAAATGGATTCCGAAGAGACTTTTTCAGAAAAGATTTCGTGGAATTGCGTTTCGAAGACTTACTGGCAGAGGAGCGAAGCTTAGGTCAAATTTTACTGATAACAGAAATTCAGTTGACAAAAATTAAATCCAGAAAAATGTTTAGTTGCATAAACTCTGCATTTCATTTATATGCTTTTGTAATACACCACCTGACAGAGAAATTGCAACAGAATAAATGTATGGTTGGACATTTATGCAAATTGCAAGGAATACGCAGCCCAGTTGAACGACTTATGTAAATGAGATGGAAATGTATCTCATGATAAGTTAGCGAAATAAAAGCAGGGAACTGTCAATGGAGATTATTCAACAGATGATACTCTCGGTCGGCATGTGAAACCATTTTTCGAGATGTTTTTCGTCTCAAAAGACAGGTATAATTGAAGTGTCTTTGGCTCGTGACGCCAAAGACAGTTTTGGTAATCAGATAAGTTCACGAGAGTTTTAATATTTGAACAAAGAAAAGTTGGTTGATCTTTTCGTCATATCACAGTTAAAAGATACCTGGATACGTTCACTATATAAATGAAAATAAATTTGATATAAATAAATATAAATTTGAGAAGGTGGCCTGAGAAAAGGAATGCGAGTCTTGGTAAGGGTACTAGTGTATCTAGACTATTGTCATCACGCTTGATTGAAGCACTCGAATACATGCTATGGCGTCCTATAAAGCACGACTGCGGACATTATGCCATATATGCAGGGAGATTTGGAACCTAAATTATCAATAAAAACAATTTCTAGATAATTAACCTAAAGCGACTAACAGTCAAGACGCTCTTTATGAAGACTGCCGCTAATGCAAAGTTAAGCTCCAATACAGTAGTGCACAGGCGAAGTCTTGCTTCTGTTTCACCAGTGACCATCTTCAAGTAAGGGTCTGGAGGCTATGTAACATGTCGATAACATGGCATCATGGTTTGGGCAGTCATTGTCATAGATAGTCGGTTATTTCTGGTTCCTTTAAGAAATGTTGCAACCAGTTGCACTAACCTATCTTCAGCAATTGCAAAATGTTAATTTCCGTCATTTCTGAACAGGCCTCTCAGTCATCAGCAGATAAGCTCGTCAAAGTATTCAGATGCTTTCTTGGAACCCATGTCTTCAGATTTTACAACAATCGAGAATTTCTGGGATGGGAATATGATTGAATATCGTTTGCTTGAACTGACTAGCCTAAAGCTCTTATATACCAGGCTGAATCACCAACTCTTCCATCTTGGCGAGAAAGGGAAAGCGCTGCCAGTTTTGGCTCTTTTATTGCAGACACTGGTTGAATGTCTGCTGTTTTTTAAAGATTGATTTTTTACACATGCGGGATTCCACGCATATAAACTTTCCGGATAATTTATTAGTTCTCGAATAGTATATAGATGTTTTCACTTAAATAAAAAGTTCACGTGTATTTTGTAAAACATATTAAAACTAGCTTATACTTTAGGTGTTTCAGTTTAGTTAGCAGAGTAAAATAAGATATGAATAAAAACTTTCAGTAGCGTCAAATGGGGGAATAATTAGAGTGTGCAAATAAATTTATCTTAATGATATTTATAACAAAAATTTCAATAGAAAACTTGTAAATTTATACTCAAAAAATAACTTTAGAACATTTTGTCAATTAAATATGAGGTAAAACCAGCTTACAATCACTTTGGTTTATGGAAATAATTGTACAAGATTCTGAAGAAGCACTTCTTTTAAATGCATGAAATATTTCATAATATAGAACAGTATATAACAAAAGAAAGTACAGCATTCTGAGTTTTAGACGTTTTTTCAACACACGCACAAAAAGGAAGACATCTTGCACATTTTCATTTTTGTCTATATTTCTTTCATTTATTCCTCGAATCTGTTTGCATAACTCTAATTTGGGAGCTCTGTGCCAACGTGCATTTTAAAAAGCATCAAGATCAGTTTAAACGGCAATTTTTAAAATTACATTGGCATATACATATCCAATTAAAGTAATTAAAAACACTAGAACGCAGTTCAGGAGCCTTCTGAATATACAGGCAATTTCTTATTTAGGGATGACAACACAAAATAACGCTTCAGAAAACATTATTTATCATGCATAAAAATCTGTTTTGTAACACACATCAGTAATAACTGTTTATCAATGTAAAGAGGATTTAATTTGATGTGATTAAATTCTTTTGAATTCATAAAATGATTTTTACTTGGCCTAGGCAGATTTATTTGATTGTTATTGCATGCATTAGAAACACCACAATTATTTTACGAAAAATGCACATGCAGCTTTTTCAAAAATTTAATGCGCTTATCTGAATGTTCTGCATTCATTTGTAAATTTTTACTCTATTGCCAAATTGAATAATGTTGGGATTACAAATATATATACTGGCACAATCCGTGCAATTATTGAAAGCAAGTTATATATATTTTGTCCCTCAGTATTCAGTTTATTCTATTCACTTCAGACCTCAATGTCAAAATTCTGGAAATTATTTTAACCAAGAAACGGCACTGGGAACCACGCATAAATAACTCATCTAAGTCTTCAACAACAGGGATTTAAAAATAAGCAAAAAAATTTAATTGTTGTCAACGATATTCAAACTCATTATGTTACATGTATCTTTGGCAAACATTCAGATTTTAACTTGCGTTTCTAAATTATATTTATTTTTTAATAAATTTCAATATGTAATTATTTTTTAATAAATTTTCATATTACATTACTATAATTTCCCCAGTTAGCACAGAAAAACAAAATCTACGTATTAAAGTAGAAGCGAAATTCCTTTTCCACATTCAAGACATCTGCACTGGCGATGTTTGGCTACGGGCACATTAACCCTAGACCAATATAATTATAACTATTAAGATAGAAATTAACAGATACTTATGTTAGTGTATACATTACCACTTTACTTGCATACTGTAAACATTTGAGAAGATATAAACTCCATATTACCCAAATTTTTCTTTTTCTTCTTCTTCATTTTTAGGAAATTTGACCAATATATCACCTTTTCATGAACGATTTGAGCAATTAATAGCTGCACATCCGCCCATTTTACACAAAAGAGCACGAGAAATTGTTGCACCACTAACTGTGCAGCCGGCGTTAATATTCCCACTTGGACTTCCGAATGGCGAATGATTCAGCGTGGTATCTAGGAGCCTTGGGCTAGCCTAAATCAGAAGACAAACTTTAGAGAATGGTTGAAAGTATATGGTCACCCATTTGTTAATTTACTATCTGCAAGCTGATTATAAATTAATTTGTACATGGAAGGGTCTTTGTTTTTCTTGTCTCACTTCAAAAGGCAGTGGCGTGCGGTAGGTTTTCATGCAGGGTGTGCAGAGTACAACAACAATAATAATAATAAAACCATAAAAATGTACATTAAACACTTCTTTAACTTTTTATTATTCATTTGTACACAAAATCCATACGTCTATCCGTATTACTAACAAAATCATCAATTATATGATCATAAAACTCTGGTTTTGACTGTAATAAGTGTAACATTTCTTTTTCTATCGTTATTAGAGATAAATTGCTTAATCTATCCTGGCTCATTGTATTGCGTGCATAATTTTTTACTCATTTCAATGCTGAAAATGATCTCTCCACCGAAGCAGTTGAAAATGGAATTGTGCAAATAAAATGTGCCATTTTTTTTTACTTCGCTTAGGGCATCTGTCAAATCATTCAGCATTATATGCTGAATAAGTTTCGATAAATTCATTTCGTGGTATGACTCACTACGATAAAGAAAGCATAATTCATTGGTTAGCTTTACAAAATCGAAATGTTTTGCATAAGCGTTCTTTAACGAATTAAGGCATTCATCCGGAAATTTACTTTGATATTTCTTAAAAAAACTAAAATTCAATAGTTCAAAAAATTTGAGCGAATTTAATGTTTTAAAACGGACATCTAATTGACAATAAATAGTGTCCATTATTTCATAATATAAATTTTTAAAAGATTGATCTTGGTCTACACTTGAGTTTTGGAAATTTGCACGACGCTTTTTTAAATTTGGGGGACCCACTACAGAAATAATCTCTTCATAAACTTTATCAAATGCGACAGAAGTTTGCATATTTTGAATTGCATCTTTTACTTCCTCTACTTTTTGACTAGAATATGCTATATCTAAGTTAGTTTTTTTGTAAAATGTCAAATAGAACATCAGTATAGCTAAACACTTTGGCAAAAATATTTAGGAGAAAATTACCTTTAAATTCTTCAAAAAACATGTGATAACTCTTTGCGATATTAATTGTATCGTCATCCCAGCCTTCTGGATTCTCAATAATATTTTCAAATAAATCAGATCCTTG
>KK118002.1:655384-672314 GCA_000611955.2 Stegodyphus mimosarum | reverse complement strand
TGGAAGAGCTTATAAAAAGTTACTTTATGATTTTTACATAATTGATTTCTTTAAATTTGAAAATGACAAAACATGAATATTTGCCTCATTTAAAACATTTTTATTATTAGAAGTATATATCTACAAGGAATGACTGTGAAAATAAACTGTGCAAGAACTTTTGTGGATGCTGTGTATATAATAGTGCAATATTTATATAACATACATAAATTTATATATATATTTTTAAAATTTGTTTATCCTGTGCCCATCCATAGCACTTCTGCCATTAAGCGATGAGCAGTGCGATAAAATGAAGAAGAATGAAAATGAGAATTAAAACTAACATTGAAAGAGTTGTCATTAAAAAACTTTAACAGTGGGGCAGTTCTTGAGATGGTCGCCCTGATGACATAAAGGGCAACAAGCTGAATCGTTGATTCCAATACGACATAAATGCCTTTGCAAATAATCATGTCCATTTAGCATTTGAAAACCAACTCCAACAGATCGAAGCAAAGAATTTGGAATTTTATTCTTTTTATTAAGCAGGATGTTCCACCTCTTACCCACAGCTGCATCTCTGTGTAAGGACATTATGTTATTCTTAATTTTATTATTTACAATTCTTTTATGCTATGCAAAGGCAGAGGAGAATCAGAGAACCATCTGTAGCAAGTCTATCAACCTGCTCATTACCAAAAATGCCACAATACCTCAGAATCCATTCGAGGGCGATGTTTTCTGGAAAATTTCAAAGTTCAAAAAGCCTGCTCTATACAAGTATGAATATGTGCATTTTCATTTTATTTTGAATTCACAAGTGACAATATAGCAGCCTGAGAATCGATGAGAAACACGATATTGGGATCAGGACTGTCTTTTAATTTATCAGATGCAAATGATATTGCCGCTATCTCTCCATCAAAATTGTCACAGTATTTCCTAACAGGATAGCTAATATGAAAGTATTTCAGTATGTTTTTTATAGTGCCTTCTGCAAAAACATCATTGTACGCATGGAGCCAATCATCAGGAGGGTACCTACTATATCTGCCAGAGCAGCACTTTTTAATTCACTTTGTAAGGAGATCTGTTTATTGACATTACAAACAAGATCCAGGTGGCCCTCCAACATGGTTTGATCTAGAACAGGATTTAATTCCTGAGGCAAAACCTGGCGATTGGGTGTAGGAATATAATAGGTATAAAGATTGTGGGTAGTAGAAAGGAAGAAACTATGGGTTTTTAATCTTTCATTTGCTGGTCTGTAATAATTTAGAAAGTTATTTTTTCTTCATAAGATTTTTTCAACGAGGTTTATGGCCCCCCTTTGACATCTTTCACTTAACAGTTCTAGTTCAGTCTGAAGTTCCATAGCAACTATGGGGGTTGATTTAGTGCCACCAGTGATCAACCGCAACATGTTGTTTTGAAATAGGTCAAGCTTCTTTTTAACAGTCTGAGGTGGTTATCAAAGCCTCGTTTCCATATTCAACAACAGGATGAACATAACTTTTATAGGTTGCACGCAAGGCATCTTGGCTTGAGCCCCAAGTGACACCAGCTAAACGTTTCAATAGTCTTGATCTGGCATTTCCTTTATCGACGGCTGAATCAACATGTTTCGTCCAAATTAATTTTGGGTCTAAGTGAATACCCAAGTAGACAGTGTGAAAAGTTCTATTCAGGTCTTTGTCATTAAACTGAAGTTGGATGTCGTGATATTTTGTACTGAGGGAAAACAATTGAAAGGTGGTTTTATCAGTATTTACGACCATATTATTATCATAAGTCCAGGTATTAAGAACATTTAAGGCCTGGTGTAGGATGCTATCCAGGCCAGCAAAGTCAGATCCTGTAGCACTCATCACCACATCAGCAAATAACAAAACATTCACGCCTGGGACAGAACTGGAAATAGAGTCTCTTAAATCATTGATCACAGCATAACATACTTAACACTTATGTGTTGGTCAGGGAAACTTTAAATCATCTTCTTAAGCAGTCCAGGTCTCCAGACCCCATCAAATGCATTTTTAAAGTACACAAATACTGCAAGGGTACTTTTCTTTTTTGGAAGCCATTTTTACCTCTTGGGGCAAGCATACAATTTGTTCAACAGTGCATCTATGTCTACAGAAACCCACCTGTTTTTTAGATATTAAACCAATTTTGTCTAGAACAAACTTTAAACTGTTAGCAATCGAGCTTTCATTTAATTTACACATTACGCTTGTAAGAGAAATCGGGCAGTAACTGTCCAAATTTTCAGCCGGTTTGTTAGGCTTGAGAATTGGTATTACCACGGCCTTTCTCCAAGCACTTGGCAAGCCATTTCTTCAAATTTGGTTAATCAATGCCAACAAAGTTATTTTTGAAGAATTTCCCAAATTTACAAGGAATTCGAGCTAAGGCATCAAGGCCATTTTTCAATTCCCCAATAGAGAAATCAGCATTAAAAAGTTGTTTAAAAACTGAAGAATTGTTGTCCTGAAGTAGTTTCAGTTAACTTTTTTTTTTATTTTAATAGTAGGCCTGTAATTGCTTACCCTAGCATAAAAAGCATTTCAAATATCTTTATCTTATCAGTAGTAAGCTCTTTAAAACCTTTTTTAATAGGTTCATTTCTTCTGATGTTTTGATTGTTTATCTGGGACAAAAAATTATGAGCCTTTATGCTATCCCCCTAAAGTCCAGTTTTTGTAGAAAGTTTATATACAAAGAACTCTTTCCTTCAATTATTGATCATTTTAAGTTAGCCTGTGTCTTAAAGCAAAGCAGTACAGTCCTCACTAAGGCCTGTATTTCGAGCCTTCTCACTGTCTTCACAAAGCTTTTGTAATTTGTCATTCCAAAAAGAGGTATATTTCTTTTGTTGTCCTCTTGGGACACATAGAGAAGCACACTTTAATATAGCATGGGTAAAGAGTTTTGAAGTGTGTTCAAGATTTGGAAAAACCAAGGAGTTGGTTATAAAAATATCAGCGAGGTCTTTATGGTTGAACCAGTTTGCCTTTTTAAGGTTCGAGAAAACTTGACAAGGCTCCCTGTAAGAGGATTTATATCTTACTAGATAGTAAAATTTTATGTTCAGCACCACTGGGACTATCAATTAACTCATGCTATATTTTACATGACAGAGCTGGATGGGCTAGGAGTAAATCAGGATTAGAGACACTTCCGTTGTAAGAGAGGAAAGTTTGAGAATTTTCTTCATTCTTAATGAAATCAATAAGATTTTCAACAATACAACCAATACTATTTGATGTTGAGTAACCTCAGCGAGTTGAGGTCTCCAAGTATAAGTGAATTTCTATCCCAATCCTGCAGCAGTAATCAAGTATTATTCTTTCAAAATTGGTTTTATTATTCGGAGGCTTGTACAAGAAGAATATCTTATATAGGGTTTCTTGTCTCCATACATGTATTTTTAGGAATTCTAATTTATCATTAGTAGTCATCGGGCGAGAGGCAATTAACTTTGCCTTTAAAGAAAGTTTCACAAAAACAATAATACCAGAAGCAATTTGCATTGATGGCTTTAACAGAAATTTCTGATATCCAGAAATATTAAAATATACTTCATTGTCTGCAGCAGCTCCACTCTCAATAATGCCCGTTACGTCAAAATCTTGATTAGAAATAATAGTCTTTAATTCAGTGAATTTGTCATGAGTTAAACCGCCAGTGATCCAAAAAGAAATCTTAAAAGCTGGTTTAGTCCTAGTGTTAGAAAAGACTTTTTGTTTCATTTTTCTTTTTACTTCTAAAACCCTCAAGAACTTGCACCTATCACCAAGTCAAAAATGCTTTTCCACTTCTTAATCGCTGAGGGCTCCTTAAAGGTGATAGGTATCGGTCATTAAGTTTAAACAAAGGGCACCACATGAAGGCAACTGATATCACGTCCTAATACATACATAAATATAGTAAATAACACTAGACTAATTACTAACAAAATATGAAAATAAAAGGTTCAGATGTACTTAATTCTCAAGGCATTGAGCAATGAAAATACTATACTCCAAAGTATCATATTCAGACAGATAGAGAGAGGTCAGATTATCTATCAAAGCATTGCATAAGCAATGAAGTCTTAGTCCTGATCTTGCATGCTGGCCCCGGAAAGACAATGCTAGATACATTTCAGATTCTTATTTCATTGTACTGCAAACTGTTTCTACTTAGCTTACTATATGTAACTTATAAAATGTCTATTTCCCTGATTTCCAAAAATTATCTAAATTTGCAGATGCAGAGATGACTTAAGATGTGGTCAAGAGAGTTACATTAAATCAGCTTATAAAATTTACTTATTTTTACAATACTTTTATAGAGATGGGGCCCTATAATATAATGCAGCAGTACTAAAGTGTTATTTTTAATAATAGATCATATGTGCATACTAAATGGATGTCAGGTTTAAGAGCATAGCAATATGTTGTTTTTTGAATTTCAATTTAATGTGCCAGTTTTTATTGTGATATTCTTCATAACATTGACTTTATTTGGTTCATTAGTCAGATAAATTGTAATATATATTTAAGATGTAATAAACTAATATATATTTAACAGTTAAGTGTTTGTCCGTTATTTCAATGTAGCATCTTTATCTTGAAAATGCTGTTATTTATTTGACCTCTTAGTATTTAAAATGTATGTTGCTAATATTTAATGCATTACGTTTTTTTACAGAACAATTTGGATCACAAACTTCTAACTTAAATTATGAGACACCACTAAAGTATTCCAAGATGTGTTGATGGATGTTCTACATGCAGCTATTTTAGAATTTTGTTCCTTGCTTCTCTTTTCTTTTACATGCCTTGGTAATAGGGTAGATTTCTTGTGCAAGATGTCGATTTGAATACCCAGTCTCGCTTTCGAACCAAAGCAAGAGTATCTCTCCCAGATGTGCGTGTATCAATATGTTTTGTTTTATCATAATCAGGAAAGAAAGCATTATTTTAAAATGCAGTTATGTCTTTTTTCGTTGTTTTCAAAGTATAATTTTAATTTATTTTTATATATTGTGAGGAAATTTTTATTAGTTCATGTAGAATGCAAAAGGTATCTTGCAAAATGAAATTTTTTACTTTATATTAGGTTTAATTTATTAAACGTAAGACAATAAATTTTTATAAGCTATTCTAATGATACATGAATACACGTTTTAATAATTTATCTGTATCAAAGGTTTAATATATAAAGTTCATCATCTCATGCTTAATATCAGTGTATTGTACTAGCATTTTATTGTGCTTGAAATAGTCCACATTTATTTACTAATTTTTATGCATGGAAATACATTTTGTAATTCTAATCAAAATTAATATCTTGAAGAGCAGAACTTTTTCTCATGTATTATTGAATTTTGTGGTCACTCACTTTCAATGATGTCTCTCACATATTCTTGCAAAAGGTGTAGCTCTTTGTAGTACATTCCACTTTCAGGGTGTTTTAAGCACTTGCTTATGTAAGTAAACGTTTATGTGTTTGAAGTTTAAGAACTTTTATTTAAAGCTGAAATGCAGGATATACTACTTAGTTGTCATTTTCATTATGTATAACATCAAATGTTGAAAAATAAATGTTTAACATAATTTGTTGTGTTACTGCTTTAGTGTAATATTTAACACTCACCATGTATTTAAAAAAAAAAAAAAATGTGCATGTAGAGAGTAGAACTAAAATTCCTTATAAATTTGGATATCTGTATGAACAAAACATTTTAAATCAAAATTTTACTGATAGACTGCACTGTCAACTTACTATCTGAATGCATATAAACCCCTCTTCCCCCAAAATAGTGCATTCAATATTATACAGTTATTTCATTACACAGTATTTCACATCATGTGTTTAGTGTGTTGTTCTTTATAGAAAATCACACTCTGTAAGTGTGTGATGCATCGAGTAAATCTAGGTGAATGAAATTGTCTTCATAGTAGACAGAGGCATTTCATTATGCTAGGGATGATGGGTACATCAAAAATATCTAATAGCCCTAAAACCAAACATCATTTAAAATCTGTCAGTGAAGAAGGTCAGATAGTAGAGCATGAATAACTAACTAGCCTTAGATGACCAAACAGCTCGGCAAGGCAAAAGGGATTATTTGCAAAAATGGAATAGTCTATGCGAGCTATCATTCTCTAAAACATGACATCTCATTATGACAGAGAGCATATTTTCCAGCCCCTTATTTGCACATGTTTGTCAAAAAGGAGGAGGGGCTATATATGATGACAGTTGTTATAAAGCCACCTTCAATAGTTATTAGGGGCAGGTGGCTCTTCTGTGAATACATACTGATTATCCTTTGTCAGTATTTGACAAATATGAGTATTAACATTCTGGGCAGCAAAAAATATATTTCATCCTTCTAATATAAGTCTTTGGAATCCATTGTAAATTAACAACTTTTTTCAATATGTGTGTGGTAAATTCCTCCTGTTTTTATGTTTATCACTTGGTTATAATGATTGCTGTCAAGAACACACTCAGTGACTTCTGTGAAATATCATTTGATATAAATTAACTGTAACCATGTAGTGAAACTTTTTGCTCTGGATTATATATATATATATATATATTTGAGAATCATCTGGAAGTGATAGTTTGATCTGCAACCAATGCTCATTTTATTTTGTTTCCAGTATACTTTTATGTGTAAATATGTAAATGAAGACTCAAAATTAAAACTATTCTTTGTTGCATTATGAGCTACATTTAAGGGATCAAAGAGCTGTGTGCAGCATGCAAGCCTCAGTTAGGTCATCCCCTGTGTATCCATTGATCTGTGATGTGCAATTATAAAAATATATCAGTCTCTTAAAAACAGAACATTCATACTATTCACTGCAATTCTTAATTTATTATAACAAAACATGAAATGTAAAATGAAAAAATGAATGGTGTAAAAGTCTGTGTCTGAAAATGTAAAAAAATTTTCATGCTTTATTTTTAATAACTCTTGACTTTTATGAAATACACAAAGTGCTATTTCAGACACATATCTTAGTGGAATATCAAACATTCAGCACAGAGATACTTCTGCCCATAAAAAGAAACTTTTCCATCATCAACTGATAACAAATTTCACAGCACATTTGAATACTGTACTTAAAGATACCGTTCTGTTTTTAACATTTGAATTTACATTCAAATAATGTGCTAGCCATTCTGTTTTACCATTAATTAACTATGTGGCCTGGTCTATACATTGTCATCTTACTGAGTTTATTAACTTTCTTTGTGACAGTCATTTTTATCTAGTTATGCGTGTGATCTTCCTCTCATTTTATATTATTACCTCTATCTTTAAAATACATGGCACTTATATTCTCTACAATGATTTATATGTATTCTGAATTAAAAAAAGAAAAAAAAAATCTGAACGATTTCAGATTTTAAATTACGTCCAAAGGGGCTTTTTTTAATATTTTGTGTGTCACCTTTATTTTTTAAATATCATGTTCTACGTACTCAAACCATAAAATTCAGTTCAACAGCAATATCGCAAAATAATTTTAAAATGAGCATATCTTGAGAATTTGCGATACAGAGTCTCATGCGCTGGAGATAAAAAATTTTTTTTTTTGTTTCAATACAGTGTTGCCATTGCTCACTTTGAAGTCGTCGAGTTTGTTAATAAAAAATTCGTTGAAGTGTTACAAAATATGAAATCAATAATAAAACAAATTTCAAATTAGGGCTTCCACATGTCCATATTCTATGGAAGATTACGTTATTCAAATTTTGATGGCTCTAGGTACCATTGTTTTATCACAATGCAGTACATACATTCATTTGCAGATTTTTCATTATTTAATTTCTTTAAATATAATACAGAGATCTAATATTTGGTGGCAACAATTTGAAAAGTGATTCACCATTTATAGTTTTCAATGCCAAAATGAAATTAATAGTCCTTCAGGGGAAATTGCCCCTCTGGACTACGGCAAAATTATACATAGGTTAGTAAACACTATGCAATTATAGTATTTTACAAGCAGTTATATATTTATTTGCTATATGAAATTGCTATGACATGAAAGGTCAATCAAATACTGCATTTTCAAATAGATGATAGAGGCATATTTTCATTGCCAACTGCATGAAAATTAAACATCATCATGTACAGTTGTATAGTTTCTTTTATTATGCTATGATAATGAAGTTCTCAAGAGTTAAACATGTACAGGAAGTAATATTAAGATAAAAGAGCACTAGAAATATAAAAGAATAATTTTCAATTTGAAGTTTAAAATAAGGCTAGTGAGAAAAATAAAACTTGTTCTATGTCATATTAGATATTCTGTAGTAACCATCAAGTCTGATTCAAGCAGAGTATCATTCTTGTCAAACTAATATCAGCTATGTGCACCTTTGATACGTAGCAACGGCCAGAATATTTGACAATATTCTGGCCTGATGCACATAGCATATTTTTTCTAGTGGCCACAATTTGCCATATGTGTAGTCACATAGCAGTCTTTTTATGCGAAAATTTGTAAACTAGTCATAATATCAAAACGTCAAAAAATATCCCAAAAGTGCACATAGCATATATTGGTTTGACAGTGACGATATAAGCCATGTATATTTTTTCTTAAATTTATATACACTGAGAAAATATATCTATATAAATGTAATTACCAAATTATTTTGGTTTTAATAAAATTTCTAAAATAAATTATAAAATTGCAGCTCAAAGAACTGAATTTCACAAACCAAAAAATTAATCTTCCTAAATTGTTAAGCTTTTAAAATTTATTTAAAATGTTCCATTTATTATATAAATAAGCATAAAGGGCATTTATTTGATAGATGTCTGCCTGCTTAGCTTCTAAAAATAATACTTTTTAGTGACGCTACAGACCTAAAATTTGGGATAATTGCTTTTTAATTAATAGATACAGTATTCAAGTATCTTTATCTCAATGTTTTCAGATACAAATTTCATATATTTGTGCTTTCAAAGCAAAAAATATATGAAATAAGTTTCAAGTTGTAGAAATAATATACTGTTATATATACCATATTTACATTTTTAGCAGAAATAAGAGTTTCACTGATTAATACATGTAGATACTGAAATCCAAAAGTAACTGCCATTTATTTTGTCATAAATGTATATTAGTTGAATTTTAAAACTAATTTAGCTACGTAAAATTAAAGCAAATAGCCCTCTTTACCATATTCAAATAACTTAACCATTTCCTTTTTGTCATGAAGGCTTCTTTTTGATTATGCCCTCTTTACCATATTCAAATAACTTAACCATTTCCATACACAATTTCCTTTTTGTCATGAAGGCTTCTTTTTGATTATTTCCAAAATCAACATGGATTTTTTTTAATACTCAGATATACAGATTTTTTAAAATCTGATTGCAGTTTTTTCCCTTGGCGGGGAGGACAAAAAGACTTTAAAATCTGTAAGCATATATGTTACACAACCTGTAACAAAACTATGGAAACAGAGTACTTTTTGCTTAAATAACTTCAATGATAAATGCAAAAATATTAAATTATTATATTACTGGGTCATGTGAAAAAAATCTGCAGTTTTTTTTTTGATGAATACAAATAAAGCAGTACAAAAGCATAAACTTTCATTGAATCTAAGTACCATTTTATTCTATGATTTTTTACCATCAGGCATCTGGGAAAAAAAAAAGTCATTAGGTTTATTTATAAAGAAGTTATCAACATGCTGTTAGACAGTCTCAAAAGAAGTCAGGCTCCAGGCTATTCGGAGAATTTTGGCACCTGAAGATATGAAATCCAAGAGGCCAAGATCTAGTAAATATAAAGTATGACACAAAACATCTCTCAGCCATACCCAATAAATTTGTCTGACATTCACCATAATAAGGGGCTGAGCACGGTCATGACAAAAAACAACTTGAAGATTACTCAGGTCTGGGTGCTTTGCCTCAATTTCTGCTTTTAGAACTGCCATTTGGAAACAGAAGTTTTCCAAGTTATCTTCCGATTTGGTGGCAACAATTTATAGTATAGAATTCCTTTCCTGTTTCACCATACACAAATTAGTTTTTTGGGATGCAGCTTCAATCTCAGTGTTACTAAAGAAGGCTCATTTGGCATACAAGCATGATTTTTTTTCTTGTAATATTATTGTAAAGTATCCGCTCATCTCCAGTGATGAGCTGTTAAAAAAAAAAAACACTATTTTTTTTTTTTTTCAGCAAAGAATCACATGCCAAACTCAAGCATATTCTGCTTTCTTGAAGTAAGGTACCCACACTTTGTAGCCGAGATCTTCTTCAAATGAACATGTACCTTTTAGAATATTTATTCCATCTGATAGTTCCTTAACTGCATAACATGAATTTTCAGTGGTACTTCCGTTTAATAAATCGAATAAGAGGAATTTAATAAGAGATAGGTCGTGTTAAGCATGCATCATCTTTGAGGTAAAATTTCCACATTTAAAACAATTCAAACCATCTTTTAACTGTGCCATCAGAAACAGCACATTTTATACATATAGCCTAAATTTTATGAATAGTCTTTTTTTTTTTAATAAGAGCATAATACGATGGAAATGACTTTTGAGTTCTCCAAACTACTACACTCGCGAGAATTGCGCCATGTGAGTAGAAAAGACTATATTTAAACATATGCTTCATTTAAGATCACTCTTTATCAAAAGTAGCAAAATAAATATAAGAAAATGGTCTTTGATTTGTAATTTTTATTTGCCTCAGATGACCAGAGAACTAATGTATGGAGGGGACCTAACTAGTGCTTTTCATCCCACATTATTATGGAACGGTACAGCTCATGCATACTATTACCATTTGGGGACTCATGTTTGGAATATGTGTATTCAAAATCTGGTGGCTTTGGATACTGCTGATTTTTTACATACATACATACACCTTCTTCATTATTTAATAACAGTTATACACATAAAAATACAAAATCTAATCTTATTCATAAATTTCCATGTCACAATATGTTTTGACAGACAAAGCTAACAAATGTATATACAAAATCTTATTCCATATTTATAAATATATGCTGAAAGTGTTCTGAAATAGATAACAGAAATTTTATGTACATATAAATATTTAAAATTTTGAAATAATTTCATAACTGCATCTATTTTATTAAAATCATATATAATTTGGAACTAACAATTTATCAGATTTGAACTATTCATCTGATAATTTTTTAGACAAATGTGTCTTTTTAGATGCACTTAGATATTTTCTTTGTTATACTTGATTTTCCATGTCGTAAAACAAACTATTTCTCCTTTTCCTAGGTATATAAATCAAATTTTCTTTTTAAAACTGATCTTTACAAAGAACAGTTGATTGTTTTGACTATTTAAACTAACAGTTTCATTATGTTAAACTGAATCGATAATTAAAAAATTTCATATCCATCAGTTTAATTTTACAATTAGGTAAAACAATTTTTTCATACATTTCTCTTTAAAAAATTATGCACTTTTTTAAACTAAGATTAATGATTTTCATAAATCACTCTAGAAATACTGTATAGTTTAACTGCAAAGCTAACCTGTAGACTAGAAAAGATAATAATCATAAAAAATCACTTGATATATTAAGTGACATCTTCATCACTGGAATTTGAAGAATCATAATCAAATGCCACCAATGAAGTTTTCTGAATTTTTACTTCTGTATTTACAACTGAATCATCAGGACTTGTCTTCTCTTCTGATTTATTTATTTTTGGAGTAATTCCCAGTTCTGATTTGTTAAGTGGTTTTAACAAAGTTTTCATTTTGGATTCTTTTATCAAATTTGCTAAACTATGTTTTTCATTAGATGTAGATGATGGAAACCAAGGCTTTATGAGTGCTTCTTCTCTTTTTTGTTTTTGCTTTTCGTCAAAACCTATAAGAAAATTAATAATAATAATAATAATATTCAGCATTTTATTATGATGCTTTTAATTGTAGGACACAATGCAGACAAAAAATTAATTTATTATTTTAAATTTGTGAAATTATTTTTAAATCATGAAAGAAAAATTGAACATAAACACAAAATTATAAAACAAATTCAGCTTCTGCTTAAAATTATACATACAAATGTTAAAAAAGCGAAATATTATCTGCATATATATTAGTACATACGAAGAGCCATTACATTATGACCACCCTGTTAATAACATTGTAGGACCACCTTTGCCCTCAAAACTGCCAGCACCCAGTGTAGAACTGACTCCACAAGGTGCTGATATGTAGTCTGAGGTATCTAGTATCAAGCATTCACCAACTGTTCCTACAATTCCCATACATTGTGAGGGGTAGCGTGGCAGCACAAATTTGGTTTTCCAGGTGAGACCACAAATGCTCTATTGGATTAATATCAGGTGAATTTGGAGGCCAAGACATGACTTGAAAGTTACTAGAATGTTCTTCAAACCACTCCCTGATGATTCGACCCTTATGGCATGGTGCATTATCCTGTTGGTAAATACCATCCCCTGCCAGAAATAACTGCTGTCAATGAGTGAACCCAGTCTACAACAATGTTCATGTAGTGCAGAGATGTCAAGGACTGTTCTATGGGGATTATGGGGCCTAATGTGCTCCATAAAAACATTGCCCACACCATAATACCTCTGCCACTGCTTGTCTCTATCCAAGTGTGCATCTGGGAGCCAGGGTTTCATTTGGAAATCGCCGTATTAGCACACGCCCGTCGATGTGATGGACCAGAAAACATGATTCGTTGAACCATGTGACTTTCTTCCATTCTTCTAATGCCCAATTCCGATGTTTCTTGGTTCATTGCAGACATAGCTGGCAATGACAGTTGATTCCAGAGACATGCTTCAGCCTCCAGCTGCATAGGCCCATTCGCAGTAATGTATGCTGCACAGTGTGTTGAGAAACACTGTTTGGGTCACCACTGTTGTAGGTCTTCAGTCACTGCGAACAATGCATAACAATCTCCGATCTCCTTTGGAATCAATGTGCCAGCAACTTGTCGTTTCACCATTCATACACCACTTTCGATATGTACTCACAAAAACTGCTCATGAAAGTCCACTAAACATGCCTTTTCTTATACTGATGTTCCCAGTTGCTGAGCCATAATGATTTGACCTTTACTGAAGTCTGACAAATCCTGCTTTATATACTCCAACATAAGCTGCGCACGTGTAGTGGTTTTGTTTTTGGGCGAGACTAATGTTATAGATGGAGGGTGGTCATAATGTAATGGCTCTTCAGTCTATATGACATTAAAATAATGCTCTGTTAATAAATTTGATACAAGATAGATTTTTAAAACAGTAAACAATCATATATAATAAAATAAGTTATAAAATGATCAGTATGATATATTCCAGTTACAAGTTAATAAAAAGATATTATCAGTTTTAATCTGGCAATAATTACATTCTAATCATTGAACATACTTTTTAAAGATGTCAATTTCAACAATCCAGCTAATCTACGATCTTCATCAGTTTCAGGCAAAAGTGAGAGATTTAGTGAGGACTTTTTTAGCAGAGCAGAATCTCTCTCTTGAATTCGAGCAAGATCTTTTTTACTTTCCTAGGAAAAGGGAAGAAATAAAAAAATCAAAATAGAATTCCTAAACATTGCACAAAATCAATGTATTCTAAAATATAATGGATCTGATACACTTCATATGCCCATTTTATGGTATTAAATTAATAGCATTTTAAAATTCTAGTGACTATGATACTGCTACACAAATAATTCCAGATGAAATATAATTAATATAAAATGTAGGAAACATATATACATGCTTTCTAAAATATATTCTAATTTTTTCCCACTTTAAATACATAAAAATAATACAATGTTCAAGATATAAAAACAAACTGCAGAAGAATTTTGGTATTGTTGTAACTGTCGATCTACCAATTTTGTTAATTAGTTATTAGTTTTGTAACTGATAACACTACCTCTCTTCCCATTCATTTCATCACACAATTCAGTGTGCCATCAGCCAATTAAAAATTCAGAACTATCTTTCAAACTTGCAAAGTCAGATTTATTTAATAATCTTTCTCATTTTGCAAAATATTTATTTCTTAGCTGTGTTTTATGCTACTTATAAGAAAACTTTCAGCATGCGAATAAAAGGGTGAAATATCTTTTTTAAAATTAAATTAGCTGTTTAAGTATTTCAATGAATTACTCGATATTAATATAAATGAAAGTGAACCCCTAAATATTACGGATATAGATTATATCAAGAACATGCATATAGGGAATGAAACAGGTAAAAGTAAAACAAAATACACCATATTCTGTACTGCTATATTTAGTTGTTTCAAAACCTATTTACAAACAATTTATTGGAAACAGAGTGCTAAAAGAAGAGCGATAATGAATTTAAGGGAGATAAATTAAATATTGTTGCTGCTTAAGATAACAGTTATTTCATTTGCTTCTTATTTCAACTTTTTGTAATGTAAACATGAAATTTACTTGAGAGTACATTAATAACAAAAATTAGAAGATAGCATTTTAAACTTTTCTCAAATTCAATGGAAAAATTGTATATGAGAAACGATAAGCATAAGCATTGCTTTTACTAACAAAATATTGTCTGGAAAAGAGGTGGCACCATCTGTTATAAAACTAGTTAACTAATTAAAGAAATTAGGTTCATCATCAGTTGGGACAATACCAGAATTTCTATAATTCACAACCTTTTAATTCATGAATATTTGTAATTCAAGCCTATTTTTGGATCTAAAGAAACAAGATTTCAATTTTTGGAAAATTCAGCATGGTAAATTTAATGGTAGTTTTTTTCTTACGTGTTCAAATAAACCTTTTACAAAAATACACAATATATTTACAACATATTTTGATTGAATTAGCAAAATTATTTTGTTAATGTACTTATTTAGTGTTCTTCATGCACTTACTCAATTATGAATTTGCAAACTTTTCATTTTAGGCCGGATGTATATGCCATGATTTTTAAAATTAATTTTATGTAGTTAAAATGTGTAAAGGATTTACTTATCCTCAGCTTTTCTGACACTGAGTTCCAACTTAAAAACTTCTCATAGCTGGTTTGTTTACATGCTGCATAATGAGCACTTGCTTATATCGACAGCAGACAGGAATAGATTCTTAATAAGAATTCCTGCAGAGATTATAAAATGGATAATAATGGGAAATTTATGCATTAATAATGGAAAACATGGTAACAAAGTGATACAAAACAGAGAAATCTTCTTTTAATAAATCCCCCCCTCCAAAGAAAATAATTTTAGCAATTTTGTTAAGTTCCTAGAAGCTACATGTGTGTGGAATTTAATGGTAGAATTAACATAAAAATCACAAAATAGCATAAAATTTTAGAGGAAACAATACTGCTTGAGTTTTTGTTAACAATATTATTTATTTACCTATTTTTTCTTGTTTTAAGAGCATCAAAATAACTGAAAATAATTTCATAAGTAGATTCTTTGATATAAAATCTTTCAATGTGGTTTCACAGAAGAGTTCTTTACTTTTGAAATATTTTCTCCTTACATATCCCTCTTCCTCTGTACTATGTTCTCCCTTTGTACAGGCATTATTATCCTCTTAGTGTGTAAATGGATTAAAAAAATGCATTAGTTTGCCAATAAATAAATAATTCTTAAGTTATGATTTGGTTAGTTTACATGTAAACAAAATTGAATGTAAATTAGAAAAGGAAAGATGAACATGTAACAAGAAGATATGACTAAGAATCTGTTAAACTCTCTAATTTACACAATTCTTAGTCCAAAGTATGTAGATTACTGGAATTCTATTATATTGAATATAGTAGTTTATTACAAACATTACATTACCCTAAACTTCTGTCGAAGAGCCTTATTGAGCATGTAATCATCCTTCCATTTTTCTTTGTATTCTTCTAATTGCACAATAGATGGTGCAAGTGTTTTCTGTTTTGCTTTATCTGCTACACCATGCTCCAAACGAAACATAGAATCCATCACTAACTTTTTCTGTACATCTTTGTCTAAAAAAGAGAAATTAACAGTACTTTGAATTTTATAAATAAAATAATAATAATACCTAAATAAACAACCAATATACGGGCATAGCAAGGAAAGAAGGTATTAAAAAGTTTGTCTACAGTAAAATATTGCAGATACTTAAGCCATAAATTACACATTAACTTGTATTCATAACAAAATGTAAAAACAATAAAATAAAAAGAAATTGTATGGAAAATAAACTGATAATTAAAAAAGTTCCAGCCACAGAAAAGATAGATTATAACTGTAAGAAAATACAACTAAAACTACGTATGAAAGATGCTATTATATCTGAGTTTGTAAAGTGAATTTAATGATATCAGGACAGCATGCAACTCCACAGCATGTGGGGGAAAAACATGGTGCTGGAATGCTGTGTGTCAGAATATATGCCAAATTTTAATAGGTTGTCAGAGAAAAGTAATAACCAAATATCTCATTAATTACAAGTTAATAACTTAATGCTGTTTTGACTTCATTAAATATTTGAGAATTTAACAGTTGCATTTTTTTTTGTATTAGTAATTACTTTATTAGTATGTGCTTTCCTTTATTTTCTTATTTGAAATAAAATTAGTTTGAACCTATACAACATTTCCTTTTTATTAGTGAATTTCCTTGTTTTTTGTAGGTTTGCATTAATTTTCTTTATTATTTGGAAACACAAAATTATCCAGTAAAATCATATATTTAAATGAAATTTGCAAACATAAAATATCGGGTGTCCACGAGGCATGGCAGAAATTTAAAAGTACCCCTTAAGGCAAAACTGGTTGGACACCACTGTCTCAGATTATCTGAAGCTTAAAACAAAGTTGTATTTGACACGCAGCAGGTTTTAGGTATTTTAAATTACTCATCTCCCATATGCATTATTACTTTTATCACAAACAAAAAAAAAAAAAAAA
>KK118002.1:622953-652785 GCA_000611955.2 Stegodyphus mimosarum | reverse complement strand
AAAAAAAAAAAAAAAAAAAAAAAAAAAAAAAAAAAAAAAAACTTGATACTCTTAAAATAGCACTCCTCATGATTATCCTCCTAACATAATTAACATTCCAAAAAAGCCACTGGCAGTGGCAGGCCTGGTGGAATCGATTAACCTTTTATCCTTTGCGAATTCTACAGATGGTCTGGAATTTTGTGGAGTGCTAGCGTTTCTACATAGTTAGCATATGAGGACAATACTTATTTCTCTGTTTGGTCAATAACTGGTGTTCTCTATACTTCTACCTATCCTATATCATGCTGCTCAGCTTAGTATAGTGGTTAGTACTGATGACTGCCATAGTGATGGACCTGGGTTCAAGTCCTACATGAATGCAGTATATGTATGGACCATCCCCAGGGATGTTCTACCTTAAAACTGGATGGAACAGCGCGATTAGTGCAGCAGGACTATAATTGTATGACCAATGGTAAAATGCTTATCCCATTCACTTTTACTGTACCTGTACCATAAACAATATAACACATAGGAAATTTTCTAGACCTTCATTCCCTTCAACATTCAGCTACCTCATTAAAGATGTTTAAGTTCCTACCATCTTTTACTTTTCCCCTTTCAACTCACCCATTTCTTTTCCAAGTGCTTCAAACAGTATCATATCTCTAAAAACTAATAAACAAACTGAAAGTCTGCATTAATGACAAAGAGCAAATTGCATTAATGACAAAGAATATCCAACCTTTATTCATGAAGAATTTATAAAATTCTCTGTAAATACGATTTTGTATGCATGTAATCTTAAAATTCAGAACATATATAATATGTTAAACTGAGCTACAGAAAAAAAAAAGTTTATGACAGCATTGCATTTTTTGGATCAATATTCACAGTTTTCAGTTTTTAACTGTTGAAATAATTGTTCACTATTTAACAATTTGGATTTCTTCAAAGCTTTCAAAATTTACTTCTGCAACAATTTTGCGAATGATGCAGTTATTCACAAGGTTGCTATATTACTAACAAGATTACTATTTCTTCAGTAGCAACTTGCAAATGATATTCTACTCTGTTCCTGTTGTAGTGTAGAAAAACCTATTCAAAACCCCATCATCTCTTCTATCAACCACACACTCCAACTTCCACCACTAATTTCAGAAGTTTAAAAAATACTTTGATAAAGTTGGACAGCAATCTAAAAACAATGCAATCAGCAATACATTTTATGCTAATAATGTACTAATTGTTACATTTTATTTCTTCACTGTTTATTATTTATACCACAGTTAGTTTCAATACATTAATTGTACCAAGAGTTACTATGAAATAAATTTTTATTAATGAAATTAGACTTTTGACATATCATCACACTTAAGGATGGGTTTCAGGAGGAGAAGGAATCATCTGATACGAAAATTCTAGTTGTGCACATCTGGGATATAATAATCAAATTTCAAACTGAGTGAAAAGCACTAAGCTTTGATTTTTATCCCTTTATACATAGTTATCTCACAAGCATAAACCAACAAATATTAGCAAAGTCACCCAACAGATACTAACAAATATATGGCAATAAAAACAGTCATACATAAATCCATATTTATAGTGGCATTAGGCAAAACTTGGGTTTTGAAAGTAAGGAAAAGTGATTACAGAGTTCATTTTAGAAGTTTCCTGATTAGTAGCATGCCCTGCAAGTAAATGCAAGGCAGAGAATGATAATCAGAATCAGATAACAGAGCAACCAAACCATTTGGTCAGTATTTTTTCTATGAATAAGATGTAGGTCTCATAAGGCAAATTTTTACATTATGGACATATGGAATTCGCAAGGAAAAAATTCTATACATGGCCAAGAAGAAAATCAACAGATAAACACGAGCTCTGGCCATGAAATCTTGGGAATTTTATGTCTGAGACTGTCTGCTGATGGATAAATGTGATGCAGAAAGAATAAAAAAAGAACATCATAGATTTACGTGGTTTTTCAATACACTTTTTAACATGCCATGCACAGTGACTACTTTGGAAATTGAAATGTTTACATTGCTGCATTCTCTGCACCACAGTAAATGCTTTATTTAGCTACACACAAATAGAAAATAGAAATATTGAACACAGTTAACAGGTCATTTTGCATCAGGAATAAAACCTATGCTCATACTACAACAGACTTAACACTTATGATAAATGACCTCAACATTCAGTTTTGCCCTTTAATAAAAAAAGGTTCATTTATTGTATATGAATATTAATTATTTCATTTTAAAAAGTACACTGAAACTTTGATTACTTCGATTAGTCTTCAGATTGTTGTCACGCTGAATAATAGACACTCTACCTAAAGGCATTATCATATACTGGAAGTTGAAAACAAAGATCCATTTTAGTACAGTTCATTTTAAGGCACAAATAAAGATTACAGTTGAAAACTAGCCACATTATAGCTTGACTAAGATCAACAAGGGGAAATTATTACGTTTAATAAAAATAAAACATTTAAACAAATCCAAAACATTCTCTAACTGCAACATGATAAATATCAAACATCTTTAACATGATTTACATGCACAGCTACTACTCTATTTTGTTTCTTACTTCTATAATTATATATTTAGAATTTTCTGTCAAAATTTCATGCATTAGTTGATGAAATTTTACAACCTGCCCAGTAAATTAGTTTTTAAAAGAATGTTATCCTGTGATTAATAAACTTGTAAAATAATTTTATCAAATTTTCTATTCTTAAAAATAGCATTTTAGCTCTTTATTTTAAACATAGTGACAAAATTATTATACTTCATTACACAACTTCTTAACTTTTGAATATTTATTTATTAAATTACTTCAATGAATATCGGATAATAAAAACTGATGGTTCAAAGGATGACAGAAATTAAATTTTCTTTGTATTTTAATAACATCTTCTATACAACTTAACATAATATTAAAATAATTTAAATGCTATAAATTGATTTAAACATAATAAATAACTTAAAAAAAAACTTACCTGAGGATCTGTCTGTATTTCAAAATGATTGGTACATAAATGGCATTTCATGCGAAATTTATACACAGGAGTTGTATAATACATTCCAACTTTTGTTTTCTCAGCGTTATATCGTACACCCATTCCAATATGGTTTCCACAACCATTGCACCAAATATTGAAAGGCATCTCAAATCTGCAAAAATAAATTAATTATATAATTATCAGTACATGCAAAATTACTTCTTGCATAATGGATATAACTTAAAAGTCTTAATACAACTTGAAGCATAAACACAGTTGTTATATTCATTCATTAACCTGACTTATGATCTCAAACTACGCGATACTAATTAGATTAAATTATACAAAATACTGCTATGAATTTCATATTAAATATCTAATTCAATAGAATTAAAATTGTTGTATTTCTCTGTCCAACGCAGCGCGATACAAATAGTGAGAGAAAGCTATGTTGGAAAAGTAAAAATACATGAGCACATGCATTTAATATTTAATAAATTGGTATCTTTTTAATTTATATTGAAATTGAATACTGTGTTAGCTGTAACCATAATTACATCCTCTTACTGCTTTCCAGAAATCTCAAGAAGCAGAAAATAATAGAACTATTTTGCACAGCTGAATGGAAGCTATAAAAAACCATAGAGAGAACATCTCAGCTCAGTTGCTTAATTACTCTTATTGTGATTTGTTTAGTTAGCTTGTTCTGAATTAGCTTTCTCTTTCTCTTTGCCCTGTGTTCCATTTTAACGTTTTCTGTAGTTTAAAGTATAACTACTAGTTATATTTCGTGATATTTAAAACGCTTTTACGAATATCTCTGATAAAATTTCCAGCATTCTGTTATATTTCTTTTGATAAAAAAAAAAATATTATTATTAACCTTTTATCAGACTTATGCATTCAACCTATTTCAAACCTGTATGTATGCAACAATGCAAACAAATATCATTTTATGACTCAAAGCACATTAAGCAAAGGATAAAATAACTAGATATTTACAGGAGGGGGGAGGGAGAAGGTTTTTTTTTTAAAAAAAAATTTTTTACTAACAAATCCCAAACAGAGGGAAAAAGCAACCTTGTGTTCGGCATAGAATTTAATCAAATTCTACTGATCTCAAAGTCAAATAGGCACAGGTCCCTCTTTATAAGGAGCCCCCTCTGGGCCTCTGACATATTTTTTTTTGCTTCTGATGAAGATAGACCAGTGCCTGTTTATCCTAGAGTTCATCAAAGTTCTGATTAAAATCTATAACAAGCACAAGGTTGCTTTTTGCCTAATTTTAAGTATTATTTTGTCTTGTTCACCTCTCTTAAAAGAAGCTTTCCTTTAAAAATCATTTTATGCAATTTTCCCCTTTTAAAGGAGAAAAGAAATTTTAATATTATATAACTTTAATTATGATTTTTCTTTAATTTAAATTTAACGAATTGCTTATCATTATTTATGTTTCTAATACAATTATTCATATTAGAAATAAATAAAAATAATTTATATTATATTATTATTTATATTAGTACAGGAATATATAAAAATGCCTAAAACACTATGTTTCATAGATTCATGTATCATCAAACCAAATGAACTTCCTTTGTGATATAATGCATTTTAAGTTAAGTAGGATTTGTTAATATGGTTAAAGCCATATTTAAAGTTGGTTCACTTTTTTAGGTGATCATTATGAAAGCATTTTGTATAGAGGATTTGCTTTAAGACTCAAATTTGTATACACGTTTTCAGTAAATATGTATATATACTAATTGATTTTATGACACCAATCCATTTTATTTATTTATGTTGCCAAGCAATTTTATTTAGTAAAATGGATTGCCAACAGAGTTATATACAATATAAACAATCGATTGACTGAAAACGCAATAGATAGAATTAAATATACACAGTAATGCCCTGATTTATAATACTTGGCCCAAATTTTTATGGAAGTTAGGTGTACTTGGAAGGAACTTAACACACTTCATCTCTGAAAAACTCGAGTAAAAACAAAATGATGTATAACTTTTCTGATCTAAAAATTTATACTAGATTCATTCGTTTCATTACAATTATGAATACTTATAAACATTCCAACACTGAACTGGTAAAAAGCTCTAAATCGCTGCTGATACTTACATTTTTATAACAAGTGGATATTGTTCCGAGAAATGTTGATTAAATACAAAGCATGTAAATGCATATGTATTCAAAATTATATGTGGTGCACATATACATGGGTTGGCTATTGCTGCATACATATTTGCAAATGTACAGCACTTCTACCAAATGTCGAGACCATGGATGCAGACAATTAGAATGGACCCAATTATGTTATTACATTATTTGTTATTACAAAATGCCAGAGAAAAGAAGCATTAGGTTTAAGAAAGACCAATTTTCATATGTCTATAAATTATGGCAACAACTGTTTCATTATGTTCTTGGTATCGAGAATAGATTATAAATTCCTAATACATAAAAGTAAATCAGGAATAATAATAATAAAAACAATACATAAATGCAAATTTGCGTAAAAAAAAAAGGAAACTGTTGTTTTATCTTCATTTTTAGCAGCATTTGGAATATTTATTTTTACAAGTTTAATATTTGTATGCATGTTTTACAAACATTTTTTAGAAACTGTTTAGTATCTTTATAAAGATTGTTTTTATTATATTTTAAATAGTTAATTATTGTTTATAAACATAAATACACAGTTCAGTCACATTAATGTGACCACCACGTACTTTCCATGTCAGAGTTAAATAACCAATCACAGAAGGCAGGTGGCAGCACAGTGCAGTTGAGCGTATATAAAGGGTGTGTGAGGGCTTCGGAAAACATTTCAATCGTTGGCGTAATGCAGAAACGAAGCGATTTATCCAACTTCCAAAAGGGCATAATCATTGGCTTTCGGGCCAAGGGTGGAAGCATTTCCGAAACGGCTGAGTTTGTGAACTGTTCGCGTGCCGCCGTGGTAAAAGTGTACCGTGCATGGCAAAATGGGACTGTCCAAAATCAGCGACGTGGCAAATGTGGTGCACCACGGGCCATAGATGACAGAGGCGAACGACGGTTGCGGAGATGCGTTCGGGCAGATAGACGGGCTACCGTTGAGCAACTGACCACCAAAATGAACCAAGGGGCTACCAAAAGTGTCTCCCAAAGTACTATTCAGCGAACATTGCTGCGTCTGGGCCTCCGAAGCAGACGCCTGGTTCGTGCACCTATGCTGACTGCTGTTCATCGACGGCGAAGGCTAGAATTTGCACGCCAGTACAGCAGCTGGACGTCCACTGAGTGGCGACAGGTTGCGTTTTCGGATGAATCGCGTTTTATGCTCCATCGGACAGATGGACGTTGGCGTATAAGGCGTGAAACCTCTGAAAGGAACCACCCTGCAACCATTGCCGGAACGGTCCAAGCTGGAGGCGGGAGCATTATGGTCTGGGGAATGTTTTCCTGGCATTCTCTAGGTTCACTGATCATTGTGGAAGGCACAATGGATCAATACAAGTACGCATCTGTCCTTGCGGACCATGTTCACCCCTACATGCGCATTGTTTTTCCTCAGGATGATGGCATCTTCCAGCAGGACAATGCGAGGTGCCATACAGCTGCCAGTGTACGTGCGTGGTTCGAAGAGCACCACGATGAGTTTACTGTCCAGCCCTGGCCAGCAAACTCACCTGACTTAAACCCAATCGAGCATTTGTGGGACCATCTCGATCGAGTTGTTTGCGCCATGGATCCTCAACCGCGTAATCTAGCGCAGCTGGCCACGGCATTAGAGTCGGCATGGCTCAACATCCCAGAGAACACCTTCAGGGACCTATGTGACTCTCTTCCTGCATGTCTCGCAGCAGTCCGCTCTGCGAAAGGTGGTTATTCTGGCTTTTGACAGATGGTCACATTAATGTGACTGGACTGTGTACTATTGAGTCATCTGAAAATTCTGTGGTTTCTCAGATCACAGCGATTTCTCTTCTGGTTGCTACTGCTGATGAAAAGCCACCTAGATCGAAGCAGATGTTTAAATATGGTCGTTTCTGCTCATGTTGTATAATTCTAGCACATAATGTGGCATAATTTTTTTTTTCCAATGCAATGTTAAGAATGGAAAATTCAATGCCCTTTTATTTAAAAAAAGGAAAAATGCTAGTCACACTGCTTTTAAAATTTGCGCTGTATATGGACAAAGTACTGTTTTTGATGATCCAGTTTGAAGGTGGTGTCGTGGTGTGCTGAGTGCAACAATAAATATCTGTAGAAGTCCGGTCAGGTTTTACTGTATGATGAATCACATACATAGAGATGGTTGATTTTAAATAACTAACATTTATTTACAACAATTACCACATAACTACTCATTAAATTAACACTAAAGACACTTGCATCAGTGGACAAATGTGACTGAGCACGACAGCGACAGAGCGCGAATTGTTTTTACTGCATCCCCGAAAACCTCTGTTACAGTTACAGCTAGAGATTTGGGCACGCGGTTGGCGAGTAACGAAAACAAGTTCTTTTAGTATTGCGACAGTGGTTTGAGAAACACAGAAATTTCAGTCTCAAAGATGACAGCTACTTTGGAATACCATCCTTTCTAAACAAAGACTTATTAAAAAAAGAATATCTCTGAAAATCCAGGTTATACATTTCAGGAACTATCAGAGAAATTAAATATTCCAAAAAATACAGTATACAATAACTTGAAGAAGAGTGGGTATTAAACCACCATAATGTATGGTTACCCTACATTTTAATATAGCACAATATGTCTGCTTGAGTTTTGCATGTGATTCTTTGCTGAAACAATGTTAGTAGTCATATTTTAGTTAAAAAAATAAGCACCTATAAGTATTTTTCAAGCACATTTTAAGAAAAAAAATAAGCACCTGTCTAATTATATATATACACAACTGCATAATCTTAAAAGAAAAATTAGACTTGTAATTTAAAATATGAGAAAGTCAGTATTTATTGATAGAGAAAGGGCATTATTCAATCATGAAAGAAAATTACAATTTTTTATTAAATTTAAACAACAGTTCAATTACGGAACTAGTTTACAATGAGAGAAAAGAACTATGCAAAACTAAACTATATTACAACATTTAAGGATGAAATTTCAGTTCAAAATAGAGAAAATAAACAATAATAAGCCATATTTATTATATTCACACACAGTATTTTACAGCATAAAAAAACAAAAACATTTATGCTTATTAACAAGTAATAATATTTTTAGTTTTGCCTTTTTTTATCTCTTTTCATTAATGTCTGAATCCAGTTCTCTAAACAGAGTTTGCTCTTCAGAAATAGTTTTTACTATTTCATTAGATTTATTTTAAAAGATTCAAGTCATTTGTAACTTCAACCTTTTTCAGCAAGTATGATTTCCAGGAGTATGATTCACCATCTGACGTTCCAAGGATAACAAAGAAAAGTT
This sequence comes from Stegodyphus mimosarum, assembly GCA_000611955.2. Taxonomy (NCBI): domain Eukaryota; kingdom Metazoa; phylum Arthropoda; class Arachnida; order Araneae; family Eresidae; genus Stegodyphus; species Stegodyphus mimosarum. Next base: position 644,338 of record KK118002.1, on the reverse strand, counting down.
GTTTTTTTAGTTTCGGCTTTGATACGGGAATTTTAAGAGAAAAACTAAGCACCTATAAGGGCCTTTATATTTTATTTTCAAATATAAGTACTATTATTCAAATATAAGTACTTTATTTTCAAATATAAGTACTTATAAGCACTTGTAAGGACCACTATGCACCCTGTGAAAAGTAAGGTATTTATAGTATTCATTGACTGTACAAGTTGGCTGCAAGGATTCAAGAAAGCTGCCAGAGTTATGCCAATTATTCTGCATAATTCTGAAATAACTGATGTCATTTTATTTAATATAAAGTTAGCATTCCAGCTGCTTCTTTCCTGAATTTTAGAAAAAAAAAAGCTTTCATTAATTTCTATTATTTTGTTAGGATTTCTGATTTTACATGAAATTCTATTCAAAACTCTATAAACTTAGAAACTCTATATAAACCTCCTGCAGGTAACAGTTTCAATCTATTACCATTTTCTCAGCCATATTCAGCTGAAAATATTATGTCAATTAATACACCCTTTTTATTGATGATAGTATCCCAGAATTTACAAAATAATACATCATTGCTAGCAGTTTTGTAGAAGTTAGGTCCCAAATTCTAATCATTTTCTTTCTCTTTTTATCCCCCCAATATTAAGGAAAAAATACAGAAACGACAGTTTATTTATATCCCTGTTCATAAAAACAAAATGTGGCTATAATTCATGGTAAATCGTACTGCTTGGCAACAGTTTCATGGTCAAAGGCATAATATATAAGGACTTCTAATATTTTTTAAAATAGCCTGTGAAGACACTTGGAAATGAGAGGTGGATACCATACAATGTCACAAGAAAAATAGTAAGGAGTAAAATAAATGAATTAATAATACTGAAAGGGGGCTGCATCTTCCCAAAATAATACTTTACGTATGGTTCAACTACAAAAAAATCACATATTATGAATTGTTGCCACCAAATCAAACAATAAATTCACAAAAATATTGTCCCCAAATGGCAGTTTTAAAAGCAGAAACTGAAGCAAAGCACCCAGAATTAACCAATCATTGAAGTATTATTTTCCATCTTGACAACAGTTGGCTCCATATTTTGATGAACGTGAAAAACTTATTGAGAATAAGTGGCATGTTTTGTGTCCTCCCTCACATTCACAAATCTGCCCCCTTGAATTTTCATCAGTTCAGATCATTTCAAAATTCTGAGAATGGTCTGGAACTAATTTATTTGGAGACTATCATACAGTATCCCAGCAAATTTTTTATGAATAAGCTCAACGACTTTTAAAAATGGAATTTTTCAGTTACTGGAAAGATGACAAAAAATCATGAAATAAAATGGTGTTCATGTGATTCAATGAAATTAGGTTATGTTCCTGTACTGCTTCATTTTCATTTATCAGCAGAAACTAACAGAAATTTTTACATAACCGAATATTCATAAACTCATAATTATTCCAAAATTAAAAGGAGGTTTACATTTTTAAACAGCTTCCTCCAATATATATATATATGAAAAAAATAAATTTATGGATTTTCCTTACCACTGCATGAAGTTACAGTACAAAGTCCAAGATCAGGACGTCCAGTATCCGGAATAACCTAAAATCCAGACCTCAGAGTCACCACCAACTTTTACTTTTTTTTTTGGTATGCTTTACCCATAAGTACTTAATTCCTCCCCCCTCCACACATAATAGAACACGTAGAGAATCCCTATTCTCAATTTCACTTTGGCACTAAAAAAAATACTTTATTGAAGAAACAATTATTTTAGCATAAATTTGTATGATCAATAATTTGGTTCCGTAGCTGTGTATCTGCTTGGCATACATCTCAAACCAAAACATTCTAGGTTTGATTTTATACTTACTCATACTTTATATCCCTGACGCCAATCTGGCAAATCATTATTCATTATATTTTGCTTTCATCACTGCATGCTTACTAACACATGAAAACTTGAATAATGAGTCATGTAACAATGCCTAATTTTCTTTTTTTTAAATTAGTAATTGAATAACAAAGAGTATGGTAACCTTTTATGCTAACATTATGCTTGGTGATGATTACAGATTTAAGTTAACTGCACTAAGAAACGTTGACGTGGAAAAGTTTAACAAAAATTTATTTCCATATGCTAAAAATAGACTTTGTTAATGATACTCATAAGCCAAAAGATTACATTTAACACTGTTTGAATTAAGAATAACTGATTTGCTATTCACATAAACCCAGAACGAGTGTCAAGCCTCGTACAGCCGCAATGGCCAGCAGAATTTAGGGAAGACTATGAGAGATGCTTGATAGGACCCACAAAGACTGCATCAGGCAGTAAGATATCTAGCAACTGCCCTCAATAAACATTCAGACTCAGATAAGCCTTAAGCATGTGCAAGAAACAGACTTAAGTATAATAAATAACTAAACTAATATACAATTCAGGCTTAATTGTTTCAGTACACGATAGAAGCAAGATAAAATTTAGTGGAACATCATGTTTTTAGTTGCCAATCTCACGATATGTAACCAAATATGTATCATGAATGATATCTAAAATTTTATGATGATAGCCACGAATTTGAAAGTTTTCGGATATCGCAAGCCAAAGGTGAAATTTTCCAATTAATAGATTTTGCAAAGAAATGTGGAGAAGCAGTAATAAATGAAGATGATACAACAGAAGTTTTTCATTGCAATGACAATCATCAATCAATTAATAGATGACAAAATCTGCAGTAAGGCTCTAGATTCAGAAAATACTGTTACCAATATGGAAGAAAGTGACAAAGAGGCTATCAAAAACGTAAAAATTTCTACTGAACAAGAAATTATGTCTGTCTACAGAATTAAAGAGAAAGTATTAGCATAAGAATGAAGCAATTCAAACAACTTACATTGAAAGAAATGTTTATTAAAATAAATAAATAAATACTGAGCTTTTTTTTTTAAATTTTGAAACCCTTTAGATCATAAATGCTTCATTATTTCATAAATCAGAATTTCAATTTTTAATTTTATAATTTCTACATGCCATCTTACTAGATTTAAACTGCTGAGCTAATATCCGGAAGAACCTCAAATCAGGAATAGCTGAAGTCCCAATGCGTCCGGATCTCGCACTTTAATACTTACTTAACATAGTTTCACGCAGCTGATACACAAAATTAAACACAAGAGCAATTGGACTGTATATTTTTAACTTTTATTTAATTACACTTATTCTAATAATGCGAAAATTACTGCAACATAGCGAGCCATTCCACACGGCTGTCACAAGAACGAAGTTCTATTCAACACTAGTTTAGTTGCCACATGCAACAAGTATTAAAGAGAAACATTCCAAAATGATAAATTACAGATTAATTACCTTACACTTCCGATTGGAGCAAATGATGAGCCATCAAATAAAAACCAAACGATCTTATTTTATAAGCTCGCAATACTCACATGAACATCCTGGCCTCTGTTGAAATCCTATGGGATTTCAACAATTGGTGACTTTTGCAAGGTCTTATTCTGTAATGAAAATACTATTAATAAAACATGAAATAAACTAATACAAAATACAACATTAGATGTCACGTAGGTTCACAGTTTTTTTAGTCTGTATTGGAAGAGGACACAGTTTCACGATTGGTCGTTTTATGACATCATGACCAGTTTTAATGCTAACTACTCTGACTCTATGGTCTGAACCTGGATTAACAGCAGTTATTCTGACCAACCTCCATTTAAGAGGTGGAAGATTGTCTTCTTTGATTAGAACCAAATCGTTAACTTCTAAATCCTTTTGACTCTTTTGCCACTTTGTTCTTTGCTGAAGTTGCGATAGGTATTCCCGACACCATCTTTTCCAAAACTGTTGAAAGATGAACTGTCTCACATGCCATCTGTCAACATGATTTAAGGAACCGAGACTTCGATCTTGCTCAGGTATGGTGGTTAAAGACGTTCCTACTAGGAAATGACCAGGTGTTAACGCAATTAAATCATTGGAGTTAGACGATATTGGACACAGTTGCCTAGAGTTGAGACAAGCCTCAACTTGCATTATCAAAGTTTGAAATTCAGGATATGTTAGCACTGTATCACCAACAGTTCTCTTCTGATGAAATTTCATTGACTTTACAGCTGATTCCCATAGTCCACCAAAATGAGGAGATGGAGGTGGATTAAATGTCCATTACATTTCCTCTAAAGACAAAAAGTCGTGAATTTCTTAATTTTGCTTGCACTGCAAAAAACATTTTCTAATTTCCTTCTCTGCACCTTTAAAGTTCGTACCGCAGTCGCTGTAAATCTCACTTGGCTTCTCTCTTCTTGAAATAAATTGTTGCAATGCACTTAAAAATGCCTTTGTTGAGAGATCTACTACTTCAAGTTGTACTGCAAAACACACAAATAAGCACACGTAGCATTTAAATGATTTTTGTCCACGTCCTGCACGATGTTTGATCATGAATGGTCCTGAATAGTCTATTCCAATTCTTGAAATGGTCGCGATTGTGTTACTCTAGATGTTGGTAGATCAGCCAATATTTGACTCTCCGTTTGAGCTCTATGTTTGCAACATGTAACACAAGTCTTTACTAATTTCCAAATAACAGATATAGCAGCTATGATCCAAAACTGCTGTCTGATTAAAGATAGAAGTTATGATGTTGCATGCAGATATTTGTCATGAAAGTGTCTAATTATGGTTTTCGTCACATTGTGTTTTGAAGACAGTAAGATTGGTTGTTTTCATTTTCTGATAGATGTGCGTTTTTCAATCTTCCTCCCACTCATAACACTTTGTTATCATCTAAAAATGGATTCAAGCTAAGGAGATTGCCGTTTTTAGGTAAATCCTTTCCCATCTCCACACACTGAATTTCTTTACTGAAGTTCAATCATTGTACTATTAGAATAATACACAGTGTTGCGGATCGAATTTCATTGCTAGATAAAAATGACATATTTCTCTCCAAACGTGCTACCCTTGAATTTCATATAAATCTTAATATCCATGCAAATATGCATTGTAACTTCGAAAATGAAGATATCTTCGATATAACAGTTCTTGTACAGGTTCAGAAACTACAAATGATATTGTTTTACGTGCTTCTGGTAGTGTTTTCTCATCGATAGGGATATGTTTAAAGAAACGAACTTCATTGCACATTAAACAAGGAGGACCATTCCACCACAATTCATGAGAAAATAATTCTGCAGGAAATAACCCACGAGAAGCACAATCAGCAGGATTTTCCTTTCCATCAACATGACTCCAACTCTCTGGTAAAATAGTTTGTATTTCAGAAACTCTGTTGGATACGAATACTTGCCACTTTTTAGAATCTGACCTTAGCCATGACAATACGATTTGTGAATCACTCCACAGGTGCATTGAATCAAAATTTAAATATAATGCAGCTCAAACAGCCTGAATCAAGCGTGCTAACAATACTGCTGCACATAATTCTAGTCTTGGAATTGTGTTAGGTTTCAGTGGTGCTACACGAGTTTTAGCTGCTACAAGTTTAACACTAGTGCTAGAGTTGTTACAAGTTTTGACATAAATAACTGCAGCTTAGCTTTTTTCAGATGCGTCACAAAATCTGTGAAGTTCACATCGGAAATAATCAGGTAACAGTACTCTTCTAGGTACACTTATGGAATTCAAAATTTTAACTTCTCTACATAAACCTCTCCAATTTTGATCAATCTCTTCTGGTACAGGATCATCCCATGACAAACATAAGTTCCAGATTTGCTGAACGATCATTTTAGCGAGAATTACAAAAGGCGTTATCCACCCCAACGGATAGAATAACCTTGATACAAATGACAAAATAATCCTTTTAGTCACAACACCTTGATAATCTATTACACTGAAATTACATTTGAATTCATCATTGTCAGAATGCCATTCCAATCCCAGAACTTTACAGTGTTTCATCGAGAACAATGTTTTACCCTCTATTACATGATGAATATTGTCACTATCAGTTTTATTACACCAACAGTTTTTAACAATGATGGTTTACTTGTCGATCATTTATGGAGCTCAAAGCCACCCTTTTTTAGCAATTGCTGCAATTCATCTATCAAAGTGATGCGTTCTGAACTATTCTTAACACCAGTTAGTACATCATCAACGTAAAAATCTCTTAAAACTACACTCTTTGCCTTCGGAAAATTCAGTCCTTCATCAATCGCTAATTGACTCAAAACTTTGGTTGCAAGACATGGAGCAGCTGCAGTTCCATATGTGACAGTATTTAAATGGCAAACTTGCATTTGTTTATCTGGGCTATCTCTCCACAATATCATCTGAAAGTCTCGATTTTGTCCACGAACCCTTATTTGTCTACATCATTCGAATATCAGCAGTTATGGCAATATTATGAAGTCTAAATCTTAATAAAATATAAATTAGATCATCTTGTGTTTTTGGACCTATCATTAGCGTATCATTTAAAGAAACACCTGTGGTTGTTTTAGCACTCCCATCAAAGACGATTCTAAGTTTTGTTGTTAAGCTAGATTCTTTCAATATGAAGTGATGTGATATATAATAGTGTTTATTCTCTAATTCATGATCTGTGTTTGACACTACTTTTACTTGTCCCAGTGAAAAATATTCTTTCATAAATTGAATATACTGGTTGTAAATTTCTAGCATAGATAGCAGTCTCTTCTCTAAATACTGAAATCTTCTATATGCCATTTCATGTGAATCACCTAAAACATCTCTATTATGTTTGAATGGTAATGCAACTGAATAATGGCCTGTTTTATCTCTAAAATGAGAACTTTCAAAATGTCCTCCACAACGTTTTTCTTCATCTGTTAAAGGCTGTACATTTGGAAATTTTTCCAACTCCCAAAAAGAATTTACTAATTCATCTGCATTCGCATTCATATGATTTACATATACTGGCTCAGTTACATGTGATTCATAATTTGTAGTACCTGAAATGATCCATCCCAGCCTCGAATTAATCCAGAAAGGAATATCTGGACCACGTTTGACAATTTCTCCCATCATTAAATGCAGAAACACATTTACACCAAGTAAAATGTCAATTGGTTGTGACTTGTAAAATAATGAATCAGCTAACTTTAAATCATTGACATTATCAAAGATGACTGGTGGTAAACACACATAGGGAATATTACCTGTCACCTTATCCAATACAAATACTGATATTAATAAGAGAATATCACTTTTAAAATGAGAAGTCAATAATAAATCGACTTTTCCATCACTCACAGTATTAAATTCTCCTAAACAAGATACAGAAATAGAATTACCTTTCACTCGTAATCCTAATTTCTTCACACAGTCTCTTGAAATAAATGATCTCTGAGATCCAATGTCACATAAACATTTACACTTCACAATTCAAACTGTTGTTCAGAATTTTGAACTTTTATCAATGCAGTACACAACAAAATGTGACTAGTTTGATTACTTTTTGAATCTGAATCATAATGAGAGGCACAAACTGTTGATGGAGCATCCTTAACATTCATTGACTCATTACTTTTAGGGATAAATTGTGTATGCAGAGACATACTGTTTAACTGAGTTTTGTTCTTTGAATTATTTATAATACGCAAAATACTGTGATGCTTCTTAAAGCAATGTTGACATGTATTTAAACTCTTACATTTTTTGAGAAAGTGCATATTAGATAAACAATTAAAACAGTAATGATTAGATTTTACAAAATCTATTCTTTGTCCGATAAGTTTAAAAATTTCGAGCATTTGGCCAAACTATGATCTTCTTTGTAATAAGCACAACCCAACATAGCTACCAAAATATTATTCTTATACTGAGATGCAGATTTAGGTATCTTATTATTTGTTGATTTGCTGTTTTGAAGTGTTCTTGCATAGTTCTTTAGGAATTCAAGTAATGTCGTAAGTTTCGGAATCTCATTACATGTTAGCTGATGTTCCCACCACAATTTTGTAGAACGATCTAACTTTTGTAAAATTAAATAAGTCATTAAAGTGTCTCCAAAATGATCAATGGTTTGATTCAACACTTCTAAAGAGCAAATTACTTCATTAATGCTGTCAACTACATTTAAAATAGCAATAGCTGATTCATTTTAAATAGTTGGTAAACTTAGGAAACATTTAATATAGGCAAATATTTGTTCTCTTTTGTTTGAATATCTTTTGTCTAAAAGATTCCACGCTATTTCAAAATTACAATCCGAAATTTGAATAGTTTGAATGATGCGATAAGATTCACCTTTTAAAAAAGACTTCAAATACTGTAGTTTTTGAGAATTATATAAATTTGTAATATTTCTTACACATGCACTAAACAGATTCTTAAAAGCTATCCATTCTGTAATATTACCTGCAAAGGTCGGTAATGATAACTTTGGTAATTTAATATTGTCATAAACCTGTTCTGAAATTACAATATCAGATTTATTTTTACTACTTCAATTTTTTTATAGTTTTTCACCTTTAAATTTCCATAAATGAATTTTATCTGCATACTCCTGAACATTATCTATTTCGGTTTCTAATTCTTTAGCGTCTGTAATTAAACCTTCAATTTCAAAATCAAGCTTCTTTAATTCAGTTTCTTTTTGTTTTAGTAATTCAACACATTCTTCTAGTTCTATTAAATTTATTTCATCAGCTGTTATATTAACTTCTATTTTCTTAATGTAATTAGTAACACTTCTACGTAAAGAAGTTCTTTTTGTTTTAAAGGTTATAAGTTCACTCATAATTACTCAAAAAACCAAAATTGTTTTCGAATTACTTTACACCAACATTAAGATGAAATCAAAACACTTCTATTTTTCATTATAACAATGTTCTTAAAAATCAGATATAAAGCAAATTCTTCTTAAATAGAATATAAATGTTCAACATTTACTTACCTCACAAACTGAAGTAAGGTTTTACCACCAACATGCGTAGTTACAATGCATTTCAAACAATCAATCACTATTTTCACTAGCACTCTCGCTAGACTTTAACAAAAATAAAAAAAAAAAAAAAAAAAAAAAAAAATCTGAAAGATTTCAGATTTTAAATTACGTCCAAAGGTGCGATTTTTTAACGTTTCGTGTGCTACCTTTTTTTATTAAATATCATGTACTATGTATTCAAACCATAAAATTCAGTTCAAAATCAATATCGCAAAATCATTTTAAAATGAACATATCTTTAGAATTTCAGTAAGTTTCGTGCTTTGGAGATAAAAATGTTTTTTTTTTTTTTCCATACAGTGTTGCCATTACTCGCTTTGAAATCATTTAGTTTGTTAATCAGAAATTCGTTGAAATGTTACAAAACATAAAATCGATAATAAAGCAAATTTCAAATTCAAAATTAGGGCTTCCTGATGCCCATATTCGCAGTAGGATTACGTCATTCAAAATTCGATGGCTCTAGATTTTATCACAATGCGAGAAACATGCATACATTTATGCAGATTTTTCATTTTTTAAAATTTAATGCAGAGCGATAACATTTAGTGGCAACAATTTGAAAAATGAAACGGCATTCAGAGTGAATCGACGCAAAACGAAAGTAATAGTCCTTCGGGACTAAATCCCTTTGGACTAAAAAATTATGCTTACTTAACACAGTTACAAGCAGCTGGTACACAAAATTAAACACAAGAGCAATTGGACTGCATATTTTTCACTTTTATTTAATTACACTTATTCTAATAATGTGAAAATTACTACAACATAAGCGAGCCATTCCACATGGCTGTCACAACATGATAAATTAGATTAATTACCTTACACTTCCGGTTGGAGTGAGTGATGAGCCATCAAATAAAAACCAAACGATCTTATTTTATAAGCTCGCAATACTCACATGAACAGACTTTGTACTGTATTTTAATTACACAATCACCTAGCTTTTTTTTTAATTAAAATTTTTATAATTACAATGGCATTTATTATACTTACCTTCATCCCTATCTAATTGACAGCATAGAAATAATAATCCAAATAATTATAACAAATTTTTACATACCTTATAATCAAGATGCCCATGTGTAGTTTACGTGCCCTCTCCCTGAGGGCATGCGTCCCTCGAAATTTGTTGATAGAACCTTTTGCAGGTGTCCATTCAGGAGGGTAATATTTATTGACAGCTTTTCTTTCTGCCTGTTAAAGAAAAGCATTTGAAAATTTATAAAGTACAAATATGTAAGGACAAAAATATCAAAAATGTATGACAATGTTTACATTTCTAAATGCAGTACTAAGCAAAATATATCCATAAATCCATACATACATACACTCTTTTGCAAAAAAATCGAAGCACCACAAAGGACTTTTGTGTTTGTGATGAAATTTGGCATGCAAAAACATCTTGATCAAACATGCAAATGATCAAAGTTTCAAGGCAAATGAACACAAATTGCGACCATAGTGCGCATTTCGCAAAGTATAAAACCAGTAACCGAGGCAGAAAATTCATCTTTTTTTTTTGTTGCTGCAATTGCAGTTACATAAAGAAACAACTAAAGATGCCACTACGATGATATCGAAGACCTTCGGGACTAAATCCCGAATGACTTCAAACATGGTAGCATTGTAGGGTTGTGTGAAGCTGGGTGGTCATACCGAACAATAGGCTGCCACATGCAGCGCACAGACACTGCTGTGCAGAGATGTTGGCAGCAATGGTTGCTACAAGGAAATTGCTGATGAAATGAAGGCTCTGGAAGGCCAAGGAGTACAAATGTGAGGCAAGATAGGATGATTGTTCGCCACACCCGAACCGGCCCAACGGTATCATTGTCGACTATTCAACACATTACAGCCACGTCTATACCTCACGTGGTACTATCCACCATCTCACGGCGGGGTTATGCTCCCAGAAGCCTTTAAGACATTTGTCTTTGATCCCACAACATCGAAGGAGTCATCTGGAGTGGTGTCGCAGCCGATCATCATGGCTGCCACCAGACTGGCATCATATATTATTCAGCGATGAATCCCGCTTCACTCTTGAAGCAGATGACCACTGTGTTCGTGTCTGAACAGGACAGAGTCAGCGGTCCCAATCAGCCTTTGTTTTACAAAGGCATACAGCTATAACTCCTGGTGTGATGGTGTTGCGCACTATTTCTTATGTCAGCAAGTCATCTCCAGCCATCCTCTGTACATCTCAATGATATGTTGATATAATCCTGCAGCAGTTGCATTACCTTTCATGGCACATCATCCTGGGGCCATTTTCTAACAAGAAATGCCAAGCCACATACTGCTCGCATATCTCTGGACTATTATGCCTACAGCGAGAATATTTAATGGATATGGACAACGAGGATTGTGTGGATACTACGATGGTTTCTACATTCGCGACTTCAGGACTTAGCTAAATCAGGCTTTATGGAAAGTTCTCAAATACTTTCATTTTTGATGACACATCATCTCAAGATTTACAAAACAGACATTACAGATCACATCGATTTTCATCTTCTGGATCACATATGAGTATTAATTATAGACCATTTTATAATTTTGTTTTCTACTTATCATTCCTATTTTATTTTCTTTAGTTGAATTTTTACTTCGATTTTGGCTTAGACCTTGCACAACATCTGATACACATGCTTTACAAATTCCAGTTTGAAGCTTTTCAGACCCAGCCTTATGGTTTATTATGTGTGAAAGTACGTTTACTATTGCCACCCATAAATCTATCACAGAATCATCACTAAATATAATTATTGTTTCTCATCTTTCTTCCAGATATTGCATCATTAGTTGAGGATTTATTTATGACATCAGACACTACTGATCCTTATACAAAACTCAAAACTGAGTTAATAAACCAGTCAGGAGAATCTTCTCAGCAAAAAATTCACCAGTTATTATCTGCAGAGGAATTAAGACTCTCAAAAACCTTCCAATTTGCTTAGAAATATGAAACGTCGAGTAGAATCTCTAAATGTTTCCGATAACTTTGCAAGGTTTATAATAATTTCATAACAGTTATTTTAAGTTTATGCACCTTTCCTATGCCTTCTTCAGCTTACAATTTACTACCAGAATGTATTTTCAGAAATGCGATTAATGCAAATGAGTAAGAGTAGTATTTAAGTCGATGTTTCACTGACTTTGTGAGAGAGCCCGAGTTCCCGACTAGCGTGCGTTCCCCTACGTCTCTCTCTAAGCTATTGCTATGCTTGGCCGTATTTCAGGCCCTTGATTAGCTTTGCAGCCTTAATTGAGATTTAGGGGCCAGCTGCGTAGAATCTTGCTTTGGCTATAATATTGCTTCTTTTAATTAAGCCTTAGTTAAGTTTAAATTCTTATTAATTTAAGTTCAAGCCCAAGTTTGCTGTATGCTCCAAGACAGGAGCAGTATGTGTTAATCTATATTTTGAGAAATGAAGGGTAGTTAACCCTTCTTGAGTCTTACATCTCTGTTCACACACTCAAGCGATTATTCGCTTATCAGTGTAAGGGGTTTCTAACACTGAACTGAGAAATAAAAAGGTGGAACCCCATATTTTGCAGCTGACTTGTTCTTAACAAACCATGCTGCTGAATAGTGAAGATTTCACTTTGACCCCTCCGACCTTTCAATTCCTTCAGCCTCAAGCAAACCCAATGGAGGGATTTGGATTTATCGGGGAAACGATGACAGCGGCCATGAAACCAGCTGCAGTGTTCGGCGGTAAAGGTTCCGTGGTGACATTCCTGGAGCAACTGGACCTACATTCCACTTTATATCCTGTGAACCAGCTATAGAAAATTATCATCGCTACATTGAACCTAAAAGGCCAAGCTCTCAGCCGGTATAAAAATATTGGTAAGAGTTTGCTGGGGCATCCAGTTTTAGAAATCTACACTTGGGAAAATTTTAAAACATCACTATTAAAAGCTTTCCCAGTGGTGAAAGATCATGCGAAGTTGGAATCAGAATTGTTTAGCAAATATTAAACTAATTTCGATGAATTAACAGACTTCATCTTAAGGAAGATCCAAATTTTCAATTTGCTATATGGAAAAAGGTCCGACAAGGAAATTATTAAAGTCCTATTGACGCGGCTACTCCGCCAATCCAGGACTTTCTTGAAGTCAGAAATCTCCAACCCTGGAAAGCTTATTTGAATTAGCAGTAAAATTTCAGAGTAGGCGAATGGCTGAAAACGTGTGTATAAGCTACTTCAAGCAGTATTCAAGATTTAACTCTCAGAAGAAAGCTCAAGGTCAACAGAATGTGTATCGGCAAGTGGAGAAAGTTGAAAAACCAGATAAGAAGACTGGCCAGTCCAAAGTGTGGGAAAATAAAAAACAGCAGGATCAAGGGGCAGAAAAGAATAATTTAAACTAATCGTGGTGACCAAGAAGAGGGCTGGGCCACCGTTTGGGAAGAAAAATCCCTCAGAAATCAAACCTTATTATAGTCATACTGATTATCAAGTGGCAAAAGATTTACTGCAGGATCCAGGGAGTGTGCCAAGAACTTCAACATGTCTATCGCCGAGCTGGAATCCCCCAGCCAAACAAAATGAAACAAGCCAAGAGTACCGAAGAAATTCCTGGGAAGTGGACGCAGCAGCAGCCGCAAAGTCCAGGCTCAGAGAAAAAGAAGACAATGAAAAAGAGGAATGTTACCCTACAACAGAAGCAAGTTCCGACAGGGAAATGGAAAAAATCTGTGAATGGAGTTCCAGGAAAATGCCTAGCTCTAGAACAGAACCTAACCACATCAAAAGAGATCACAGGAACTTCGGAACGAAGATTCGACATAGGAAAGCAAACCGCTGATGAAAGAACTATTCCATTTCAGTAAACCAAGAGAAGCAAGCAACAGCTTAAAGATCCCGTGGAAAGAGCCAGTTACTACAACGCACAAAGAGGAGCCCAGAGTTTCAGAACCCTCAGCCTGCAAGGAAATCACCATGTCTGATTAACAAAGGGAAGAACATGTCAATGGAAGGTACTATTCAGCCAAGATGAAGGAGGAGACTGCAAGTCATCAGATACCCAACAATCCAAGAGTTTTGTCTTATCAGTATGAAGGAATTTAGAAAACAAAAAGATAAGTGAAAATTTTCTTTGTTTGCTTATTTAGAATGCAAGTTCAATTTATATCATGTGGTGCAAAGTTGCTAAATGCTGCTCAAAGAAAAGATTTTTGATATTTGCAAGCTGGCAAGAATTTAGTTTGTAAATAACTCTTTTTGAGAATTCGTAATTTGGGAGGACTTAGTTGTGAATACTTTTAGTCAAGAGACTTCAATTGAAAATGCGTTAACTTTAAAGTAAGATTGTAGCAAAAGTTTGTAAATTTTGTATAGCAACTATAATAATGATATACTATAACTAATGATGTAAAGTGAATTTTAAAATATTACATGTTAAAATGTTGTATTGAAAATTAGAAATGTTAATGTCAGTTGTAAAAGTACTGTAAAGTTAAACTAGTACAAATGTAAGTTTTGGTCAAATGTAAGTGCAATACAATTTGTATAATAGATGAATAGAAAGAAAGTATAGATGGAATGTGTTTAAAGTTAGGCTCTTCAGGCTTTACTTAAGAATTTAAATCAAGTGCTATTTTAGTACATTAGATGTAGTTTTATGTTTAAGGAGTCTTCTGAGGTCTTGAATGTCAAATGGTCCCTAACAAATCATAGCTGTTGTCTAGATGGTAACATATATTCGCGATAACACGACATTAACACGCTCAATTCATTCAGAACAATTTCTGGAGAGCCTTGGGGGGGGGAGATTTAAATTTTGTGTGAATGAAAGCTATTTGAGGGCCAAAATAGTTTCTATAAAGATATATTGTAAGAAAATAAAATTTATCTGTGAAAGAAAACAACTAATACTCTTTCCTTCCAGATAATTTGGAAGGACCAAGACTGACATATGACTGAAAATAAAGATGAAGTAGACGTATGTAAACCTAATCAAACTGTAAAATTTGTGAATGTAAAATTTTTAGTTTTAGTCTAGCTTTAGATATTGTTGTAAAGTTGGCCCTAAACAGGAAAAGTTTAATGATGAAATTCCTTCAAGAAAGCACAATTGCTACAAGATTAAACTTTGATGTAAAAGAGTTTTTGCAGAATTTACACTCTAAAACAAGGTCATTTTGAGATCTTATTCTTCGAGTAGTTAAATTCTGGTGGGAAAAGATGTAAGGTTTATCCTAATTTTATAACAGTTATTTTAAATTTATGCACTTTTCCTATCCTTTCTAGCTTCAGCTTACAATTTCCTAGCAGAATGTATTTTCAGAAGGGCAGTTAATACAAATGAGTAAGAGTAGTATTTAAGTGATTAGGTTTTCACTGACTTCGTGAGAGGGCCAGAGTTCCCGACTAGCACGTGTTTGGCTTTGGCTACGTCTCTCTCTAAGCTATCGCTATGCTCGGCCGTACTTTAGGCTCTTGATTAGCTGCACTCACTTAATTGAGATTTAGGGGCCAACTATATAGAATCTAGATAGCTGATTAGTTAAGCCTTAGTTAAGTTTAAATTCAAGCCCAAGTTTGCTGTACGCTCCGAGATAGAAGCAGACTGTGCTAATCTATATTTTGAGAAATAAAGGGTAGTTAACCCTTCTGGAGTCTTGCGACTTTGTTCACACACTCAAGCGATTATTCACTTATCAGTGTAAAGCGTTTCTAACAGTGAATTGAAAAATAAAAGGGTGGAATCCCACAACTTAATATTAGAATTATTCCTTCAGTGTTTACCTTTGACAATTCAGTCTATTTTGGCAGTGATTTCCAGTTTAGATAAAGCTGCAGGAACTGCCAACGGAATCTTAGGAGTAAATCCAACCCCAGGGCTCGGCCTCAGTTTATTTGATTAGGTTTAATCACACTTGGGCTATCTGCCTAAGGGAATAGGGGCCTTTTTGGAGGACTTTCTAAGGGAAACCAGCTCGTATACATGTTACACATGCAGAAAACCAGGAAAATGCTCATGCAGCTAGCCTGTTTGCCTGGAATCGAACCCAGGTTGGAACAACCAGCATTTAGCAACTTAACTGCTCAGCTACTGGTTGGCCTCAACCCCAGGGATTTGTGCCATTTCTTGTACAATCGATCAGTCTTTTGGGGCAAAATTATTTAAAGAAATAGAAAAATTAAACAAACGTACTGTGTTTCTCTTTCTCATGGTTGCCTGCCAAATCACAGAGATTGCGATAAAGAATTTGTGCAATGCATCAAGAAAAAAGTTCATTCCGATTGGTGATTTATAATTTCTTATTTGTCAATGCATTTTCAAAACATTTCACCATCTCTATTACATGAAATTGTAATTGAACAATTGCACTACAAAAAACTGTCTTCACAATGGGTATTGGAAATACTAACAGATGTTCAAAAATGGAAATGCACGGGAGTAGCCTTGGAGTTTTTGCAGCACCACACGACAGAAGGAAATGATTTTTGAAAAGGATTGTCACAGGTAATGAAACATGGATTTATTACGAGTTACCTGAAACGAAATGACCATTACTGGAATGGTGGCATACTGGTTCCCTGAAACCCAAGAAAGCAAGGCCCACATCTTTCTTCAAGAAACATCACATCCACTGTGTTTTGGAACAGTCAAGGAATTTTGTTAGTGTAATGGATCGAATGAGGTGCAATAATCAACGGATGTATGGCTTACTGCGAGACACTGAAGAAGTTAAGGCCTATTATACAGAACAAAAGGCAAGAGCTACTGACTTCTGGTATTGTGCTTGTGTATGACAATGCATGATCGAACACAGCACACATAACAATGATGCTAATTCATTTCACTAGGAAAAATTCTGTCACATTACTTATAGTCTGGACCTATCTCCACCTGACTTCCATTTATTTTTTTTTTTCATCTCAAGAAATTTCAGCACAACAAGAAAGGTGCTAGCAGCCAGCACCAACTTTTGCAAATGGAGATGAGATCAAGGGAAATGTCTAGAACTAGTTCATGTTGCTATATGACATACGCCTTAATTCACATGGTGAATAAGTCAAAAAGTAGTTTTAGGTTTGAGTTTTTTTCTGTAATAAAATACAAATGAAAACAAATTGTTAATCTTTTTTTAATACCCACATGGTACCTACTATCTGGATGAGCTTTGTATTACACATAAATGCCAAAATAACATGCACTTCAATTTTATTCAAATTAAAATATTAGATAAGTAAAAATTACCAGTTCAATTATTTAGCTAAACAACATAAGCATTTTATATTCATGAAAATTACTGTTCAGTATGAACTTTGTTATATGAAAAAAATTGCTTTGTGTCATTAGTCTAGGAATGAACTGCAATGAAACTTTGAAATATAATAAGATGAAAACAAGTATAATATTTGAAATAGCAGATCACGGATCAACTTCTTTGCAATAGCTATCTTAAGGAGACCTGGGTGAAAACCAGCCCTTCTTCCTATCATATAAAACTCAAAATTAAATTCTTAATACTGTCACTATTATCACCCCTTTAGTAGTTTTACCTCTACAGAAGTAGAAAACAAGACAAGTATAATTGGTATTTCAATTCTTTCTTTCTTTATGTTTTGGTATATGGAGCTAGAATGAATCTGCTTATGAGTTGAATGTATGAAAAAAATGAATGTGATGAAAAAACTGTGGTTGATTGTAGCAATTTTTAACAGAAGTGTGTATGGATGTATTGTAAAAGGAAGTATTATAGGGGTAGAAGGGTGAATGCAGTGGATGTTTTAAAGGCATTTCGGTAAAAGTTTACAATTGGGTTCCCCTTGTTTTTTGGTGATTCTGTGGTACTTACGTACTATGACGACTACCTTGGTGACATTTGGAGATAAAAATCTTCATTGGCATTTTTTAGTTTATGTTTATAAATTAAATAAAAGAACTTCATCAAAGCAAATTAATTTAAATTCTTTTAAAAATGAAAGCCCCAATTATAAAAGAACAAAAATTTAAAATACTAAAATCCTGAATATATATATATATATGTATACATATAAAAAAATGATATACCAAATACGGGCCCAAATGCACTTTAGCCCACTGCTTGGCGGCGATTGTTTTTGAATGAGCAATAAACGCGCCAACATGGGTAACTCCGTATATCCGCGAACATGGCTGACTGGGTATTTTGAAGCTACGAAAACATGTAGTTTTCGCGCATGCGTATTTCCTATTTTATAAAGAACGGTTTTATTGGTAATGTGAGATGACGTAGCGGTTTATTCGAAATTCTTACGCGTTAATTTAAGTAGTTATTTCAGTTGTCGTTGTATTCTTTGAATGCGGTGTTTTTGTGTTGAGTGTTTGCTATTTTCGTACCTTATATTTCGCTAAATACCGAGTCGGTATGGATTTAGCTGTGATGCTGAGAGAGGTGAGTGAATGTACATGTACATTTATTACTTTATTGGAAGTGCAAGTTGCTTAATTTTTATATTTTGTTGCCTTTTATTGAAATAATTTGGCTCAGCTGAAGAACAGAACGCTGGTATCGTTTGCAATTTATTTTATTTTGTTGATTTGTGCACATTGCCTACATTGTGCAATTCGCTGATGTTTTTTTTAAGTTAAAACGGAACGCTGTGCACATGGCATTTTCTTGTAATTTATTTTCGTTATTTTAGCTTATTTTGTTGATTTGTGCACGTTGCCTACATTGTGCAATTCGCTGAAGTTTTTTTTAAGTTTAAAAGGAACGCTGTGCACATGGCATTTTCTTGTAATTTATTTTCGTTATTCTAGCTTATTTTGTTTATTTGTGTACGTTGCCTACATTGTGCAATTCTCAGATTTTTTTTTAAGTTAAAACGGAACGGTGTGTACATGGTATCGTTTGTAATTTTAATGCCCTTTTAAAAAAAATTCCTTCTTTCTTGGATGCCATTTTGGTTACGTTTTCGCGGAGCGTGTCGGGAAGGTTATGTAACGGCATAAAATGTGTAAGTATTACAACATAAAATGTAAATAATTAATTTAAAGGTAGCTGACAAATATTTTAATGATCGTAATGTTCGTTTTGCATATTATTTTATTATATTTTTGTGGCAACAGTTTCCATACTAATTTATGGTTTAGAATTCTATGTTTTGTTTACAATAGGTTTTCGCGGAGCGTGTCGGGAAGGTTGCAATTAATTGCAAAGACGTTTCGCAGAAACGCGCCGAATTGGCGATTTTCAAAACATCGCCAAGCAGTGGGCTAAAGCGCATTTTCACCCAAATACGAATAGAAAAAATTAATCATTTTTAATTTTACTACTGTAAATGATTATTAACAATTATTAAACTTACTTCTGAATAAGCTTCAGTGAATGTTACATAAATAAATTATATTTTTGATACATAATATGCGTACAAATTTTTAAAAAATTGAGAGGCATTTAGCGTTAACTTTAAATAACAGATGGCAGCACAATATAGTTAACTTACTTAAAACTGGTTAAAAGAAAATCTTCCTCATTTGAAGGAAGTTGAAAAATGTTGATATCCATGCGGAAAAAATAATCGCAAAAAGTTTCATGTGTTTCACCTAAACGTAATAATCGGCGTAAATGTAGCAAAAAAAGCTGTGGTAATAGCAAATGCGGGACTAGTGCGAGATAATACTCTTTATTTCAGCGCCCTCTATAACCTATATTGGGGTTAACCTTTTTTTATAGCCGCCCAACCGGTATAGTGGTTAGCGTCGCCGACTGCCGTGCCGAAGGGCTCACGTTCAAATCCCGCTTATAACCAATGTTAGGCTTAACATGTATAACATACAAAGGTCGCCGGATTTGGCGAGATATCTAGGTAGTCGTCATAATACGTAAGTACCGATTCTGTTTTGACGCAAGATAGGCCCCAATAAGACACATTTTCAAGATGGCCGCTACACAAAACCAAAACAAGAAGTCAAAAAATTTCACAAACTCTGTGCCCATGTACACATCGACCTATTTTCACTTAAAAAAACATCAGAGAATTGCACAAACTAGTCATTGCACATTGCCTTGACTTTGTCCATGTGCACACCAATTTATTTTTAATTAAATAAATCAAGAAGCTAAAACCATGTTAAAACTCTCATAGTAACTAGAAATGGGAATTTCATCACCAAAACTGAACAAAATTTTTCGCCAATCGAAAGGGCACCCAATTTTACACCAGAGCTGGCATTTCTTTGATGTTGGGTAAGATAGCACAAAAGACTTTATAGGAGGTGATTTTTCAGAAAATCATGCTTGGAACTACAATTATCTCCATTCATTGGAAAGAATATAATTGCCATGATAATCAAGGTTTCAAGACTTTATCAGTTAATTATTCTTTGACAACTGGCATCAATACCAACACCATTGAGGGCATATGGAGCTAGATTAAGAGATAGTTTCACAAATGAGTCTACGAATAACATTTTCGATTCCTACTCTGCACAGTTTATGTGGCATTGCCATTAGCAGTATGAGGAGGAGGAAAAATCCAGTCTGAGACTACAAGAATTACATTAAAGAACTGTATGAGCCCAGTCACCTAATGACAATGAGATGTAACCAAGAACAAACAAGGTGAGAAATTCTACTGTTTTTCTAACATATGTTTTGGTATTGTTCTGGATAACATAATCTTAAAAAAGTCGAATCTTGGCATCGAACAATCACCAAAACTTTGGTTCTACTCTGATATAAGTCCCCAGTTGCTCCCCGGATATATGTGGTCGCCAAATGTGGCGATATGTGTAGTCCGCGATGGTTTTTGGCGGGATTTTTTTGGTATAGCAACTCTTTTGACATTGAAAGTTGAGTGGGTGCCGTGGTTTTGTTCTGCGTTTGGAGTTTCGGTGTGTGCGTGGGAATGGCGTGTCTTAGATTGAAGGAAGTGGTTGAAAAGTTTCAGCCGCACATTATGGATTGTGTTCGGGATAAGTTTAGTTCGAGACGGTACGATGTGGGTGTAGTTAATGAATCTTTTGTTTGGGGAAAGCGTAGGTTGCGTTAAGGCCTAGGATTTTGCAATTCTGTGATTTTTTTTTTTCTTCTTTAAAGCCAGTCACTTTCTACATGGTTTCTCATCAAACATTTTTGGTGAGAATTTTTGAAGCCAAGCATGACGTGTCATAAGTTCGAAAGAATTTTGAATGGTAAGTGAAGCTATGTTTTTTCTCGTGTATTTCAGGGAATGTTAATGCATTTAGTAATGTATTTAATGAATATTGTATTTAAGATGATTGTGTTATTAATGAATTATTTCTTCACGGTTTGTGTTTATGCTTACAGTATATATTTTTTCAAATTTATTGTCATTATTTTACCAACATTTCTGGATGGTTATTTTGTATCTTCAGTACCACGTAGTTTTCGCGCTTCCGTATTTCCTATTTTATTATGAACGTTTTTATTGGTAATGTGAGATGACGTAGCAGTTTATTCTTA
>KK118002.1:561770-619170 GCA_000611955.2 Stegodyphus mimosarum | reverse complement strand
GACAGATTTTTTTTTTTTTTTTTCAAAGCTAGCCTTTTCAAACCAAAAGGTCATACTTTTAATGCATATGATGATTTATTCTTTCTTAAGATTTAGTTCACTGTTTTGGTATTAATTAATAAATGTATCATATTTTTATGTATAATGTCTGATTAATAACAATCGTAAAACTTCCTAAATCCTTAAATCATAGAATGTTCCATGCTGTTTCTTAAACTTCCACCTAATATGACATTCTTATTTACAAAATACTGTTGGAGCTTTCACAAGAAACTGCTGTTTTTCCATGTGTGTAAAGTATTTGCGTTTTTACATTATTTTATGCGTGCATTAATAGATGTTATTAATATTACGTGAAGTTTCACTTCACCTGTTAGAACCAAATTTGTGTCTTAAATGTTCATTTGTGTTGGATAATATTAAAATTTTGGGACAGTTTACATAGGTGATGGAGATACAGTTGCAAGACATGGCCATGTGGCTCATTTCAGTGACCATGCGGCGTATTAGGTAGAAACACCATTGTCATTTTCATCATCATCAAGTGAAGTTAATTTATGTGTAACAAGCTTTCATTAAATTGGTGAATAAAAAATTAAATTTGTGCCATATTATGTCGTGATTTTCAGAAAGGAATATATGAAAGAATTGAGACCCATTTTTTGATATCTGTGGAAAGTACTCCTAGTGTTATAAAGTAAAAAATTGGCTGTGGGTATGAATTCTTTTGAGATTTGGTCATATAAATTAAAAAAAGGGAAGTCTCGGATAAGGGGCACTTGATGCACTTTTTTCCGCTCTCTTGAATCTAAAAAAATTGCCAAATTCGCAGGAGGAATTTTTTTATGGCAAGAGGGAAATGGCATCGAAAGGTGCTTTGCAAAAATTCCTTCTTCAGCCCAGTTTAGGGGAAATGCTCTGCTGGGCGAAAATTGTTTAATGCAAAATATGACATTTTCGTTTAGAATGTAAACGATATACATTGAACAAATTGGAAGCGATTTAGTTATTGATATGATTAAGTAAATCTACTTACTTTTTTCATACCTACGTTTATTATTATTACTGCATGGCAGGCATTATTGTGCATACTAAAATGATAAGTATAATTACCACACTTAATTTAGTGTGCAGTAATTGTTTATTTTTTATTGCTTTAAGTTTTTAATGAAAAAAGAAGTAGCTGTTAGTAGCTCCTCCCTTTTTAACATCTATATTAATGATTTGATTTATAAAATACGAGAGATTTCTGGCATCAAGTGCCTCTTATACGCTGATGATTTAGTTTTCTGGACAGTTTCTAAAAAAGAAAGTGCAGTGAGAAACATAGAGACTAAACTCTCTGCTGCCTTGAATGCTTTGGAAGTTTGATGTGATACTGTAA
Source organism: Stegodyphus mimosarum (assembly GCA_000611955.2). Classification (NCBI taxonomy): domain Eukaryota; kingdom Metazoa; phylum Arthropoda; class Arachnida; order Araneae; family Eresidae; genus Stegodyphus; species Stegodyphus mimosarum. The sequence continues at coordinate 617,786 of KK118002.1, read as the reverse complement.
TGTGGAGGTGAACTTAAATAAATCATACTACCTGATTTTCTCACTTATGCACCAATCTTTGGATATTCAGCTGACGTATAAGGGCACCCAAATAACCTTTTGCGATAAATTTAAATATTTGGGTGTGACGTTTGACCGCAAACTAACATGGAAGCCACATGTAGAAGACTTGTCCATCGTGTTACAAAGAGACTCAGTGTTTATAAATGCCTTGCTGGGGCAAGGTGGGGTTGCACTAGACAAACCCTGCTCCAAACTTATCATTTGTTTATCCTTCCCCTTCTGACTTACTGCTGTGAACCACTTGTTGTGGCCGTGGAAAATGTACTCTAAAAAAAATCCAAAGTTAGTGCCATTATTGTTTCTGGAGCCATGAAAACCACCCCGATTGATGCCATGTTTATGTTAACTGGTGATAAATCCTAAAGAACCATAATTCAAGAGAAGGCCTTAATTCTCTGGAAAAAGATCAGTAGAGTTTCTGGATGTCTTTCACTCTGAATTGAAGTCAATCAAGATCTGACTAGAAAAAAGCTAAATACCCAGATGGGCATTCTACAGTGAGTTTTTCAGATAAAAAATTCACTTGGTTTAATGAATGAACCAGAATTACTTGTTCCACTACAAAATCCAATACATTTGAAATCTTTCTGGATTAATCTTGACCTGGGTCAAAAAGTAATACGGATCTCTATTTTGAGAGCCCTTGCTTTCGAAGTATTAAAAATTTTTTTACTCTGAGCCAGAGCGGCTTCAGATCTTTACTGATGGAATTTTCTCTGAAATTTTTTCTTTCTACATCCCTGTGGGCCAAGGTTCTGCGTTTGACGGTGAAATTGTTGCGATTTGCACAGCTTTGTAGCAGCTGCCATGCCACTTGGAAAAATTCACAACAGCTGTTATACTCAGAGATTCCCGAACTGCTGTGTTGGCTATCATTTCAGATAAAAATCTCATATCACAGGACATATTGGATTGTCTACATTATCTACAAAATCTGGCTTCACTTGAGAAAACTGTAGTCCTCCAGTGGGTTCCTGCCCACTGTGGGACTCCAGGTAACAAAAAAGCCGACTTCTTGACAAAGAAGGGTGCTTTAATAATGCAGAATATTTCTTGTCCTTTCCTTTCCATACTGTTAGAGATCTTATTAAAAGATCTTTCAAAGTACATGCTCAGGAAGATCTCTATCATCGTGTTTCTCATAAGTCTTGGAAGAATGCTATCCCGAAATTGTGTAATGGCCCAAGGCGTAGAATGGTCGCTGAATTCACCTTGCCACCGGACATGACTGCCTACAATATTATCTTCATAGATTCAAAATTGTTCCGATATGCACTTTGTGCAGCTCTGGAGAGGTGATGGATGCCGCACATCTACCCCACTGTCCTGCTTTGCTCAAGACTTATCTCGCCGAGTGTTGCTGGGAGGCAAGATATATGTTAGATTAATGGACTCTGTTACAACTTTTTTTTGTGTATTCTATGTTCTTACTGTTCATAATCCGCCATTGGAAATAAAAAAAGTTTTTAATGAAATATTTGTTTTCAATGCATGTATTTCAGCAACAATATTACATCCTCGAAATGTATCCTAAACTATTCAGTCATCATCCAGTTTGGTTTATGTTGGACATTCGAGATTCTTTTATGCACATAATTTTGCTTAATAAGGTTAAGAGTTTTTTCTTTTGTCTTGAAGTGCGAAAATAGTTTTTTAATGTAGGTAAACAAAGAACCGTGAATTACATAAATGCAGGGAAACAAGATTTGTAACAAGCGCTTCTATGGCTCTTCACAACTTTATGCATTTGTTTAAATTTCAGAAATAGAATGATCAAGTATTAATATATGTAACATAGTTGTTAGCTGAGAAACGGAGGAGTGCCTCACTCATGCTGTCATGAGTAGTAAGTTCCCATTGTCATATTAAGTGGGGATTCATCTTTCTTTCCAGCTAAGATTTGTTGCAATTTATTTTTATATGAAAAGATTTAAAGAGACCTGTTCAGGCCCGGATCGGATAGGTGCGTGACCCGATTGGATATTTTTTTGCGGAGCCCTCTCTCTATGTTAAATTTTTAAATAAAATTCAAATTCAGTATATATATATATATATATACACTCACGTTTGTGAAAATTGCAACACCATGAAGGACTTACGCGAGTGAGCTGAAATTTTCAGGAAATGCAAAGTAGCGCATGATATGCAAATGATTAGAATTGCAAATCCGTAGCGCATGCGTATGCTGAGCAGCGCCCTCTGAACGGCTGATGGATCCGAATAAATAGACGGCTGTAGCGACGCGTGTATGGTTATCGGTGGTTATCTGCTAGTGGTAAACGTTAACTCAAACTGTACTTATGCCTCGTCGACGAAAGAGAGCGAGATTTGAACAACTTACAGAGTTTGAACGAGGGAGAATCATCGGCCTTCGTGAAGCTGGATTGTCGTATCGTGCAGTAGCCTCTCGTGTGCAGCGTAACAGCAGCACAGTGATGCGCGTTTGGAAGCAGTGGACGGACGAGTGTCGGACAACTCGGAAATCCGGGAGTGGACCCCGAAATGTGACGTCAGCTCGCGATGATAGACACCTGGTCCGCATGGCGCGGACGGACCGTACAGCTTCCTCTAGACAATTGGCAGCACTGTGGTCAATAGCTACAGGTGTTTCATTGTGTGCTTCATCAATTCGTAGACGTCTGCTGCAGTGTGGACTGCGCGCACGGACTCCTTTATACAGGATCCCCCTAACGCACGACCATCGCCGCCTGCGGCTACAATGGGCCAATCAGCATAGAGACTGGCGTGCTGATTGGCAGCATGTCGTGTTTTCTGACGAATCCCGCTTTAATTTGTGGTACCATGATGGCCGCATTCGTGTCAGACGCTATGCCGGTGAACGCCACCTTCCGGAGTGCATTATCGAACGCCACAGTGGACGAACACCCGGAGTTATGGTCTGGGGCGCCATAGCATATCATAGACGATCTCAATTGCTACGAATTGTGGGCAATCTGAACAGCAACCGGTATATCCGTGAAGTTCTACAGCCCGAAGCTGTTCCCTTCCTTCAAAGCTTGCCAGGCGCTGTATTTCAACAGGACAATGCCCGCCCTCATACTGCTCGGATTGTTAAATCCTTCTTTGCAGCGCAGCAGGTACAGCTTCTTCCTTGGCCTGCGTGTTCCCCGGATATGTCGCCAATTGAACATGTGTGGGATGTCATTGGTCGGCGTCTTGCTCGTGATCCTCGTCCTGTTGCGTCTGCAGACGAACTTTGGGTACGCGTACAAACGATATGGAATGCTCTTCCTCAGTCAGACATTCAAACTTTGTTTGACTCCATGCCACGTCGTGTAGCAGCACTTATTGCGGCGCGTGGTGGCCACACAAAATACTGATTCTGATCTCTTGTTCTTGTTTGTTTGCTTTGAACATTTAATCATTTATTTGTACCACTACCACTCAACTGTGTATTAAATTGCATTCAATTATGACGATTCTTTCTTGGTGTTGCAATTTTCACAAACGTGAGTGTATATATGTAAATATATCAAGATCATCAGATAGGTAAACTTCTATATAAATTAAGATATAAAAATGTTCAAAATACAAAAACATTTATTGAATATAAATTTACATCACCAAATATGAATACAGGAATTTACATATTTCTAAGTTTTTGTTCTGTAAATTCTTCTAAAATTGTTTGAAAATCTAATTTCCATGCGTCTTCACTTTCAGTCGACATAATTGCTAAACTATTTAATCTATTCTGATTCATTGTTGATCTCAGATAGTTTTTTTATTAGTTTTAGCCTGGAAAATGATCTCTCTCCGGAAGCAACGCTTACCGGAATTGTTAAGAATATTCGGAGAGCAATAAACAAGTTTGGAAATGCCATTGCTCTATCATTATCCGATAAAAATTTGAATATTTTAAACGGATTTTCAAAAAATTCTGAAGGAAAAATAGATTTCTGAGCTTCATTTCTTCAACTAACATTTTTCCGTATATATCAGCTTCTTTCACCTTTGGTACATCATTTTCTGTTAACTTAAAATTTGTCAGAGAAATTTCTAATTCAGCTGCATGTTTTTGAAGTACTTCTTTTTCCATATTTTGAAATTTTCCCAGAAACCCAAATAATTCATTATGATTTTTTAATTGTTCAAAATGATCTTTTAGCTATTCTGTAGCTTTATCTAAAACAACATTAAAAAAAGATATCTTGTATGCATTTATCGGGTCTTCGGTAGGTTCATCATCGCCTTCATAATTGAAATGTTTCTTTCTTTTCTGAAGCCTTTTATTTCAAAGTTCTGTTGATACTTCCAAATCTTCTGCAAGAGTTTTTGCCTGAACTAAAACTTGTTCGAATCCAGTATTTCTGTAGTTGCTTAACAATTTTAAAAATTTTTCAAATGAAGAAAGTGCAATGGATACGTCTACAGATTCACTTTGAAGTTCCTTGCTAACATAATTGACTTAGAACAGTAAATCTTACCAAAAAACCAGTGATACTAAAAATTTATAGTCTTTCATTGCATTTCTCAGAGGTTCTGCTTCGCTTTTAATTTGTACATCTTTGGAAATTTCTGATATTTTGAAAAGAGCATCATAAAATTCACCTGTTTGGTATCTCACTGTTTTTACGCTTTGAATTCAACATTCCCACCTGGTATCGCAAAGCGGCTTCACAGTAAGTCTTTTTATATATTTGAGAAGTACTAACCATATTTTTGAAGATGTCGAAAGCAAAACATATAGGTGTTGGAGAATACCAAAAAAGGTTAAAGCTTCTGGACAAATTTTTGCCACATCTCCCAATACTAGGTTATAATTGTGACAAACGCAACGGGTAAAAAATGCCAGTGGATTTTCTTTTAAGAGTCTAGCTTGCACCCCGGAGACTTTTCCCTTCATGTTCGAACCATTATTATAGCCTTGCCCTCTTATGTTGTTGATGTCAAGTCCTAAACTTTGAATTTCCTTTTTTAACACAAAAAATAGATTTTCTCCTGTGCTGCTCTCTACATGTATAAATTTGATGAATTATTCATATATAGCAATATTTGAGCCTGGTAATGTTCCATCCGAAACATATATGATGCTAATGTACAATCCAGAATCATGGCAAAATATTTTCCATATTTTATTCTATCAATAATTTTATTTTTTAGTTTGCTGCCTATTAAGTTTATTATTTCATTTTGTATTGTTTTGCTTAAATAACTTTGGTGTATTTGTTCTGTGGCAATTCTTTGTATATGATCCTGCATTACTGGATCAAATTTTCCAAGTAATTCAAGTATACCTGGAAAATTTCCATTTCATGCATTGCCTAGGTTTTCAATGGATCCTCTAAATGCGATATTACGTTCTGCTAAAAACTGAACTACAGAAAATAATCTTTCAAATATCTTACACAAAGGAATTTTTTCTTGGTTTAACAACTTCTGTTGAACATTATCTATTGTTTGCTCAGCAGAAAGTCTTTTTTAAGCTCTGTACATTTTAACATAGCTACCAAATGATTTTTTGATTTTTCATGTGTTGCTAATCTATTATATATATTTGGCCAGTTATTAAATCCTATAGTGGCTAGTGCAATTGAGGCACCCATACTGAATAGCCGACAATAAAAACAAAATATTCTGTCTTCTGATTCAGAATATATTATCCAAGGATGGCTTATTATTTCACCATTCATAAGCTTTCTATGCAGATGCACTTTTGAAAAGTGTGTTTCATCCTTTTTGTGCGAAACTCATTTAAGGTAATTTTTGCAGGAACTTTTATAACTAAATAATCTCTTATTTTTTTAGTAATAATCTCGGGCCAAGACACAGGATCATCAGTTATATTCTGTGATTCCATTTTTATTCCAATATTTGCTTCTTCCTGTTCCGGCTCAGGTCTGTGTAATTATGTTTCTTGTTCATTTTTTACTTGTTCATTTTTTACTTGATCTTCATCATCAACTTCTTTTTCATTTTTGTCATTTTGTTCTTCATGTTTGTCAGTACTTTCTTTTTCACCTTTGTCATCATTATCTATTTTTAAAAAAATTTTCTCTGAGTTTTTCACTTTCCGTTTTCCTTTTTGCACTTAATTTCCTTTTTAGACTACCACTTTTATATTTTCTTCCCACATCTCTCTTTCTCGTTTCAGTGACTTCGACATCTAATGATAAAATTATAGGTTAGGTATCCATTTTTAATCACATAATATACTTAAATTTTTAATTTTAAAAATAATTGTTTGTTAATAAAGATTATGTAATATAATTAGTACTTACCTTATTCAACAATTAGTAATTGTAGTCACAAAATATGATTCTAATAATTATAACGATTAGAAGAATAGCAAACTACAAATGCAACAAACAATTGACATTTGATACTAGCTATACATCTACCACTGGCTGGTACAGTTACGCAACTAGTTGCGCGTGCATATACCTGCATAGTAGTTCACATAGGTAGTGCAAAATCTCTTTAATATAGGACTATCCCGATTAAATTCAATACATTTGACATGAACTTTTACGGGTATCAGTTTCCTATATTATAAAATATATATTATATAATAATAAGCACATTAATAAATCTCATCCAGCAATGCAAACTTAAAATAAATATATTTTTAATTATTTGAATAATTCATAATTTATCCATTATCGTCAAAAGCAATTGGCTTTAAATTTCGAAATTTTGTTTTTGTTCATTTTGATGGTAACGTGGGGCTCTTTCAAATACGGGGCCCGATTGGGCCCAATCGCCCTTTATCCAGCCCTGTGTCTCGTTACCTGAATATTGCTGCTTCTTGTAGCAGCATATGTATAGGCTATGCGTATTATTTTGCATCCATTTTATAGTTTTAGGTTCATGATGAATAGTATGATGTGGAATGTTTGCCATAATGCTTTGATGCATTTCTATGAGATGTTACATGTTAACTATCTCAGTCTGAGCTAGAACTATGCTTTTATTAGATAGATGGTAGTCTGTATAAACTATATTACTGTTTTTAAAATGCAGTTTAATCCAAAACATTTTTTATGTTTTTTTACGTGGTGTGGGAAAATTAAAGTGGCAGATGACAGAAAACTTAAGTTAAACACTTATTTAGTAAAATAAAATATATTAATTGACAACATGAGTCTTGACAAATCAGCCTCACAAAATAATAAAACAGTGCTCATCTATTTCTGGCTGATGTGATTTCCTACTCAACAAAATAACTCACTTACATAAATTATATAGGTGTGATATATACAAAAAATAATAATAATTCTTTTATGAAGCTGAATGTATAAACGGATAAATTATCAAAAAATTTATTTATTTCAGTTTCATTAGTCTAATTAATCAGTAATTTCACTTTTAATTTAAAATAACTTGATAATCAGTTTTCAAAAGGCATATTATATCTTTTAATTATATTTTCACCCCTCGTTCTAGTTGAGGAAGGAATGGTAAAAATTTTTTATTATTGCAGGTGGTGGTGAGGCAGAAAAACCCCACTCAAAGAAAAAAACAAAGAAAAAAGATAAACTTACCAAGAAGAAAGTTCCTGAAATTGAAAACAAAAAAGATGATTCTGACTCAGAAATCAGTGAAGTTAATGATATGAACAATGATGATGATGATGATATGAATGATGCAGATGAATCTGCATCTCTTTCTAATCAAGAAAATGAAACATCTAAAGGTAATATCTTAATTTAATTCTATTATAAATTCTTATTATAATTTAAGGTATTTTTGGTTTTTTTTCTTTCCTCTGTTTTATTAAATTGCTTGAATGCTATATTGTGAATGAAATACATGCTTTATAATTTTGTGCTTACCATGCTTTTTCATATTACTGGGATTTCAGAAAACTTTTATTTTAGAAAAATTAATGCATTACATTAATACATTCCTTAAAATAAATATGCATATGAGTAAGAATAAAACACATTGTTGATTAAGAGTTTACATATTATTAATTACATTATTGATTGACGTAGATTTTATTTTAGCAGTGCTTTCAGCAGCTCAGCATTGCTGTCTTCTTCAGCTGTAACTAAATGAGAGGCAAGTACCTCAAATGACTACCTCTCTGTATGATTTTAGTAGTTCTACATGAGTATTGCTACAGAACTCAGGATAGTGAAGGATTTCCTGGAATGTAATTTCTAGCACATGAAAATTTTTTGCGTGTATAGCAAATATGGTGTCAGTGTTCGGGTACATGATTAATTCTTCTACCTGTATACATCGTAATGAAATGACAGACCAAAACGTTGGAACATATTAATGAAAACCATATGAATATATTGTACATTGATGTGTTCTTTCATGTCCAGTCCAGTAATATTAAAGTGAAGGTTAAGATAATCATATACACTTTTTAATGCACAAATATAAAGTACATATCTTTAGGCTAGAATGCAATTTTTGAAAGAAAATGCTACCTGAATAATCATTTTGTCATATCTCTTGTACGTGTTTTCAACAGTTAATCAGATATTTGCTGGCCAGTTACTGCTTGTGAAAATCACAAATTTTAGTTTATATGGAATTGCTATTGTATGTAATATTGAAATGTTAGTGCTGCAATTTTAGAGTAAAGTTTTTAAAATGTTTCATTAAGAAATGTTTTAATGTCAGGCATTTTCCCCTCCTATTTTAAATTTATTAGTTGTTAATTAATGAGTATTTCTCCCCCCAGCCTTGACTAAATGTAATGTAATATTAAAATTAGTCAGAAATGAATTTTAGATTAATATTGATTTTATAGAAAATCTCAATGAATTTCGAGGAAGATACTTTTAGGATCCCTTTTATATGTATAGTATAAAGTCTGTACTTGGAACAAGCAGTATATGGAATAATCTAATATCCAGATCACCAGCAATTTGTATTTATTTATTTTTTAGGAGTTTTTTACTGAAAGGAAGATGCTTTACACATGAAATATTGCAGTGCAATAGACAAATGCATGAAGAAGTACAATGCAGTAGACATTTTTTTTTAAAGCTAGTGGAGGGATTCTTAATTTTACATTGGAATTTAATAAAATACCTCCATGTACAAAAAACAATCATTTAGGCTCTGTAGCCATCTTCTTACTTGGTATACGTCTCGAACTTAAACAGTTTACCAAAGTTGATTGCTGATCTTTTTACACCTGGTGAATAACTTAGTCATGACACTAAACTGGCTAATAACTTTGTTGTTATCATAACCACATGCCTATCAATTCATGGCAGCTTGAGAAATGACTAAAGGGACTATCACTTCTAGTGACGTGCATGGCTAGGCGGCACATTTCCGAGAAATGAGATTGTGATAGCACTGGTTTAAACAGGAGGTTTCTGAGAAATGTTTTCATCTAGCTAGGTGAAACATGTCCCGGCGATGCGAAACATTTTGAAACTTTCCTGAAAATGTTTCACCTGGAGCCATGTTAGATGAAAGTTCTGCTTCTGAAGGTTTACAGGTAATTTTTAATATGGCGATAGCTCTTGTTGTGAAATAATGGACGGGGAAAACAAAAGCTGATTTAATTGAAGAAATATGGAAAAAGCTGTGTATATATATATATATATATATATATTTACATATTGCTGTTTTGTTGTAGTATAACTGTCTGAGTCATTTTTAAATGTTTATATATTCATTAAATTTATAATCATGGAAATTTCTGAGTAGACAATAATTTATGACTGGCTATTTCTGATGATTTGTTTACAATTGTTCATCACCAGAAGTTCGCCAAATTTGTCGTGTTTCGTGCTGATCGTATGAAAAGAATGTTATTGTTATATAATAGAATTTTTTTTATTAAGTTGAATAATTTTTTTAAAAATATGTTTGTATATGCTCAACTTTACTTTCCTGCTAATTACTTTTATTACTTTTAAATTGAAATTGCATAATCAGCGATGATGTATATTTATTAGAACATAGGTTATGTAATAATAAGGACACACATTAAATTTGTATGCTATTATCTTCATGTTAATAATGAAATGCTTTTTAGATTATAAACACGTTAAGAACTATATTTTTATTACAAATTATACATATTGAAACATTGGAAATTTATTTATGCATTTATTATTATGAATGATGAAAAACATTTGTGTATACATTCATTACACTAATACTAATAAACATACATCAACAACTTCTAAATCATTGCATCTCTCTCTCAATGTGTATGTAAGTAAATATATGACTTATTAGATGTGTGTATATATATATATGCATGAATACAAAAGTGAACATTGCCAAAAGTCTTATTTGAAGTTACTTCTAATTCGTATAACTATTATGTAATTGGCAGCATCTGCAGTCATCAGTTCTTTGCGCATTATTATGGATATGTAATACACAGTAGAAAAATAATTGAAGTGCATTTTGTGCATTAGGCTAGTCATTAAAATTCACCCACTTATACAACCTTTGCAGTTGTAATTTACTTGGGAATTTAAACAAAGAAACTGAGCAAGTAGCCTTTACGAAATATTTAACATTTTGGAGATAAAATAAATATTTTTCACTCATCACAAAACATATCAGTAAATGACATTATATTGTGTACGTAAAAGTTATTAAATAAATATATGGGTACAAAAATATTGTTTACAGTAATAAAAACAGAAATGATGGCAAACCACTGAATGTACTATGTAAAAGTATTTACAAAAATTACAAAGTATTTTTTAAAAAACAAAATATAAATTTGCCTAGTATTGTTGTTCATTAAGGTGCTAAAAAATATCAGTAAAGACATAAAGTAAGAAATTTAGAACTACTTTTTCACAAAGATGAAAATTGAAATTCATGATTATTAAATTTAAAAAATCCTATAAATACAACAAAGAATTTTTAAAGATTGTTAAAACCAAATCTTTTAAACAAGCATACTCTAATTCAATTTTTTTAAATAAAAATTTTTTTTTAAAATTCAAATAGAATAGGAATTCAATCGACTTCAGTGTCATTTCATCAGGGGAAAGGAACATTGAAACCAATTGAAATCTCTCTTCTACAAAGCCTTTGCTTTTCTGTATCCAGAATTAGCCGATGAACCATTTCAAAGTATTTTAATTATAATAGTTCACCTGAAAATTTTGGGCCTTTCCCAAAGCAAGGAAGAAATTCTTAAATAAATTTAAATTAGAATCTTATATCTAAAATAGAGAATACCATTTCACTTCAAAAAAACGAAAGTGAAATAATAAAATACTTCATTGAACAAAATATTACCTTTAAACATATAGCAAATAATCTACTGTATTTTAAACGTAATTGAAATTATAAAACTGAATTGAAAAGATGTAATTTATACTCACAATAAGAAATTTAAAATTCGAGCACTTTCATTATACTACTGTCAGAAGGAAGAATTTCATTATAGTAAAAAACCTTGGCGAGAAAGTAATCGCTCAGAAGGTTAAAATTTGGAACATAAGATGCAATTTTTAAACCAAAAGAAAAAATTAAAATATTAATTGAAAAAGTCTTTTAATTTTGACGAAGAATAAGAATAATTATGAACTGAAAGAAATTAAAATAAATTCTTACTCTTTTAAAACAGAATTGTGAAAAGAGAACATCATGCATTGTAAACTTAAATTTTAAAAACTATATAAAAGTGCCTAAAAATGGTTAAATAATTTTTTATTAATTGTATTATAGAAATGAGAACAAATTCATAAATTTAATTTTTATTTATTTATTTATTTTACTAAAAATTACAGGAGAAAGTTAAAAAATGGAATTAAAGGAAAAGTAAAAGGGTCTTCATGTCATAATGACTTTGAATACACTTGGCCCATGGTTAGCAACAGAATAGTAATATTAAAATAAAAATTAAAAAAAAATCCTATAAACCTTTTAAAACATCCTTTTTTATCCTTCTCTTTTGGAGCTTTCAGATAAAAAAATTATAATCTTTTTTCACAATTTTGTTTTAAAAGAGTAAGAATTTATTTTAATTTCTTTAAGTTTATAATTATTCTTTGTCAAAATTAAAAGATTTTTTTCATTTAATATTTTAATTTTTTCTTTTGGTTTAAAAATTGTATCTTATGTTCCAAATTTTAACCTTTTGAGCAATTACTTTCTCGCCAAGGTTTTTTAATTTAGCCAATGAAGCCAAAATAGCAAACCTATACGTTTCTACTATAACAAAATTCCTCCTTCCGACAGTAGTATAGTGAAAGTGCTCGGATTTTTTATTTCTTATTGTGAGTATAAATTACATCTTTTCAATTCAATTTTGTAATTTCAATTACATTTTAAATACAATAGATTATTTGCTATATATTTAAAGGTAATATTTTGTTTTATTTTATTCAATGAAGTATTTTATTATTTTACTTTCATTTTCATTAAGTGAAATGGTATTCTCTTATTTAGATATAAGATTCTAATATAAAGTTATTTAAGAATTTTTTCCTTGCTTTAGGAAAGGGCCAGAATTTTCGGGTGAACTATTATAATTAAAATACTTTGAAATGGTTCATTGGCTAATTCTGGATACAGAAAAGCAAAGGCTTTGTAGAAGAGAGATTTCAATTGCTTTCAGTGTTCCTTTCCCCTGATGAAATGACACTGAAGTCGATTGAATTCCTATTCTATTGGGATATTTTAAAATTTCTTTTAATTAAAAAAAATTGAATTGGAGTATGCTTGTTTAAAAGATTTGGTTTAAACAATCTTTAAAAATTCTTTGTTGTATTTATATAATTTTTTGAAATTTATTAATTATGAATTTCAGTTTTTGTCTTTGTGATAAAGTAGTTGTAAATTTCTTACTTTATGTCTTTACTAGTATTTACAAAAATATATACAACATATTATTACAAGAATCAGAGTAAAAAAATATATAGTTAAAAAGTAATAATTAATGTAATAAGCATATGTCGTTTTACGAAGGTATTGAACCAACAATAATTACAAATATAATAAATTAAAATAATAAATTATAAAAATAAAATAATTAGAAAATGTATTTTATATTACACGGAATTTCAAAGCAAATGTCTCTTTCGCCAATCTGAGCGATGACCGATTCCTGTTTGCCTTTCAAGTCTGTTTACCAAGTAAAGATGATAACCCATTTCACGGAACCACAGTTCTGAGAAATGTTTCTTTTGACGTTGTGTTCCAGCAACAAATAGTGTATGTGATAGGGGTTTTATGCAGTGATGTCTTAAACAATTTTTGGTACTATCGCATTATCTGTATCACTGGGCGAAGGACTATATTGCCAAATTAGGCAATACAAAAATTTATGAAAATGTATTTATCTGGCAGCTCACGAATGGTTGTGCCAGCATGTAATGTCAGATTGGTCATCCGAGGATGATGTTTGTGGTTTCTGTTTGTTGTGATTAGTGTGTATAGTTTTCTTTTTCTTGTAAAGAATCCATAATACCACTATGGAGTTTGCTTGCTGATGAAAAAGAAAGTGTTGCAGTTATCAGAAATATGGTAGTTTGTAGTATAGGAATGTGCATTCTATGAAGTTGATTTGTGCCATTCTCTGATTTTAAAAAAAAAAAAAAACTGCCATTTTAAAGTTGAAACAGGTTAATGGAGAGCACTAGCAAGAATTCTGCAATTATCTGATTTGGATGATGGAGAAAAAAGAATTGTTTTATGGATGCTTGTGGCATTTTGCATTTAATTAATTCATTGCTTTTGTCATTTTGAGTGTTTTGTTATAGTGAATGTGTGCTTTATGTAATTTTTAGTGTTTCAGTGTGGCTGTTTCTTGCTTTTTAATTTCATTAATTCATTGCTCTTTTATGTAATTTTCAGTGCGCTACTATTGTTTATAATAGCTACTGTTCTACTACTACTTATTCTAGTGTTCGGGTAGCAAAAAATTAGTTGTCAGGGACTGGTAACTTTGCTTGAGGGTTGGCCGCATAATGCAAGAGTATTAAATTTTTTTCTTTTAAATATAAGTAACTGAGTTTTAATAACATGTTAAACTTTTATATTGACATTATACTTGGCAATGAATGCAGACTTCAGCCAGCTACCCTCCGAAGTGTAGTGCATTGACAAGGAGAAATGTAACAGTAATTTCATCCACTAAAGTAAGATTTTGTAAATGATAGTCATAGACCAGAAGATTAAATTTAGCACTTTTTGAATAAGAATAATTGATTTGTTATTCAGATAAGCCTTAAGTATATGTGGGAATTCATTCGTTCAGGATTCAGATAAGCAATGGAATGTCATTGTAATAGAAGTTTTCCATTGCAGTGACATTGCCTCAATCATCAGTTAATTAAGAGATGGCATTATCTATAGTATGGTTCTAAATAGGTGTAATAAAGCAAACAAAAAATATTGAGCCTTTTTTTTTAACATTTTTATTCGCATAAGATCACAAATACTTTATTATTTCATAATTATAACTATAACTATTTAGATTTTTAATTTTCTAGTTTCTATATGTCATCTTACTAAATTTAAACTGATGATCTAAAATCTGCAATCCTTAAAGTCTTGACATGTCTGGGTCTTGGACTTGTTCTATATATATTTTTACAACTTAGAGGAGCAGGATTCTTGTTTGTCTTGTTTGAAATTGAGTCATTTCTGATAAAATCAAATTTCAGTGTAAAGTTTGTTTCCCTTGTTTTAATTTTTTCATGTTTCCCTTTCATATGAAATACAATGTTATTTTACTTAAGGATTTTGGATATATGTAGCACTTTTAAGACTTGGAGATCATGTAGTCGGTGTCATCAACAAACCTTCATGAGAGTATGTTGTGCTAGTCCTGTTCAGGAAATGATGATGTGGTGTAGCACAGCAAGCAGTGGCACAGCCATCATTACAAGATGCCCCTGGAGCTGTTTTTCAATATGACAACATGAAGTCAAATGTTGCTTATAATACTATGAATGTTTATATAGATTTGACATGCTATTATGGCCCATCATTTCTTGATTTGTGTCTCATTGAGTGCATATGGGAAATCATTGAAAGAAACCAAGCCAATTGTTAATTTTAATACTTTTATATATCTAAATGCATGCGGGCTGCCAAAAATTTCTCAGACAATGATTGATAGTCTTATTTATAGTAAAAAAAAGATGTATAAGCCCATTTATTTCCCTGTATGTGGTCATATACCATACAGAATAAATTGAAATGAATATTTTACTTTTGAAGTAAATAAAAGTTTTAAGTTGCATTCATATATGTATACATATGTGCTCATCTATTTATTTATCTACATATTCGCATAAAATAATTTCTTAAATCTTTCTGCAGAAACTGAAAAACCTAAAGTTAAACTATCACATAAAGAAAAGAAAAAAATGAAAAAACAAGTAAGTTTATTATTGATTTTCCTTTTTTACTCTGCATGATGTACATTGTGCCAAAAAAAAAAAAGGGAGGAGACGGTTCTCTCGTTCTACTGGGCTGATTGATGAAATTCACATTGCGTTTTTCATGTCTTGAAAGCGCGACTTCAGATATATATTAGATTTATATATAGCATTGTTCTAATATAGGTATTTTGACACAAAATCGGACTTTTTGTGAAATAACGTACCGATTATTTTATAGCATTGTTCTAACATTGGTATTTTGACACAAAACCAGACTTTTTGTGAAATAACATACCGATTTTTTCCATATTCTAATTCTATGACTCAAATAATGCCTAGCATTTTTTTCAGTTTGTGCTAAACATAATTCACTTGGTGAACTTCTTAATTTATAGCAACCTATTTTCCTTTCCTTTTTTCCATTGATTGTGAGAGGAAAAGAAGTCATCATTCATATTTTCAAATAATTTTAACAAAGTGCATAAACCACATTTTTGTTATTATTGTTTATAATAAATAAGTCAAACATGTTCGAGCCTGCACTAATCTGCTCAACTATCAACGCAGGGACAAAGTTGTGGACCAGATCATCACTTTGATAAAAAGTAGATTTACTTCAACTACTATGCTAGAAAGGGGGTTGGTCTGCACCCGGTGTACCTTTGTCATTAGCATCACAAAGTGCAGTTTGACTGACAAAAAGATCATGTTTTTTATCTGGTGGGATTGCCATTCTATTAGTCTCAAAGAATATCTGGCAAAAGGTAAAACTCTCGACAATAAAGTGTACAGCGAGATGCTAGTCCATGTTGATGTTGCTATCAAGGGAAAATGTCGAACTGAGCTCAGGCAGAAAAAGGTAATATTCCATCAAGACGGGACACAAATGGGATCTTTTGCCACACCCATATAGCCCCAATATTTCTCCTTTGGACTTCACCTTTTTTCACCCCTGCAGCTGCAATCTTGCTGGTGCTATCTTCCATTCTGCACAGGATGTCTGAAATGAGGTTGATCTGTTTTTTACACTCGTCACCAAGTTTTTAATAAGATACAACTTTCATGTTTATATTCAGCGTTCGTGTTACACACTGGGTATTTCGATGTCAAGTGATTGAGTTGGCTGCATGGTTGGTTTTCGTTATTTTTCCCATGTATAAAGTGAATACAAGCCAATTTTCCCTAAAGATTCTCCACAAAAGCATCCTTTCATTTAGGCAGACAGCCTTCGTGTGTTTTCCCATATTCAATTAATCGAAACTAATGTATCTAATATCTGAACAAATTGATACAGTTATGACACTATAGACGAAAACATATAACAATGGATGAATTAATAAGTTTTGAAACTTTTTAAAATTTTGAATTAGATAATAATTACCTTAATAAAAATTCATATTTCATTTGTCACACAGTTAAAATTCATTTTGTCATCAAAATTATTATTCAAAGGAAGGGTTTCTGAACATAGTTATGAAACACTCATAAGTTTAGCTTTCTTATTTCAAATATAATTTAATTTTTATTTGTTGGATTAAAGAAGGTATTATCTATCTAAGCAAAGGAGGCTTTCATGAAGGACGTTCAAAGGAAATTGTCTGATATACCCTGTACATATGTGAGAGAACAGGAAAAGCTCATGCAATCAATCCGTTCATCGGAATTTGAATCCAGATTAAATTATCAGAGTTAAAGAAATATTATCCGCTCGACCGCTAGTTATTTAGAACATAACAAACCAAAATTTCACTCAAGTAAACAGTAGTGGTAGAATGTATGTCATTTAGAAAAAACATTAAAATGAATTTTCATCGCCTAAAACGTTTATATTTATAACACTGCCTTAACATGCACATTAAAAATTGGAACAAAGTGATAAAAATACGTATGAAAAGAATGAAACAAAGAAAATTTCAAATTCGAATTGAAACCAAATTAAAAAAAGAAATAAATTAGAAATAATTGAAAAAATTATGCATTTTTAAATACGTTCAAACTTTTAAAATAATTTCTGAAGAATTGTAGCAGCTGAAGTTCCTAAAATAAAATTTCTTTGATATGATATTTGACCTCCAAGCCAATTTTTTTCTGCATATATTATTTTTATTCCTTATTTCAATAGTGTAATTTACAACGTTAAGGGTATTTCTAACTGATGAAAAAAATGTATCAGAATCTATTTGGAGGACTCAGAGTAGTCTAATTTTTAATACCTATTTTACTATGGCCATATAAAGTTTTCACAATTATCAAAAAGTAATCAATTTTTAATAACCAAATTTTTTAATAATTAAACAAAGACTTAAAAGATTTTACAAAATGAATTACATATTTTTAAAATAAATAATGCGGGCATGTTCACAAATGAAACAAACAAACCAAAAAGAAAGAAAGAAAAAGCAAACAATAAAATTACAAACAATACATCTTTTCGTCGGATCTGCACTGTTCTGCAGCAATTTATCTTATAATTTTTTCTCAGTTCTAGAAAAAGTCGCAGAGTAGAAAAAAAATTATCCATAAATAGGGAATGCTCTTTCCCATCTTTCACATGTTTTGCTAAATGTAGAACAACAGATTCGGATGCGCTTTGACCTTCAAATCTTTCATCTTTATCTTTTCCTAAATAAATTTTCATATCATATGTTTACGCATTTTCATCACACAATTTATAAATTTTTAATCCGCAGCATTTATGTTTTTTAGAGATACAGTAGAAGTCCATTAGTCCGGCATCCAACAGTCCGGAATGCCCGATAGTCCGGCATCGCTCCGGAAAATTGTAAAAATTTTGGTTTTCTCCAAAAGTGTGTCTTTAAAGCAAATAAAACCGCTCGAGAGCTATTCGGAAGTTTTCGGGGTAGTTCGAGATCATCCGGAAGCGCTCGGTATTGTTCGGAAACAATTAGCGGCCGGCTAGTCTCAGCTGTCACAACAAATTCAGGTGCAGTGCAGCTCCGTTAATCAATCACGAAGCGTCTTCGCCATTTTTTTGTGCGTTGTTGTTTTGTGTCCTTTCACATCGCAGTAAACGTAACTTTTGAAACTGTTTATAAAAAAAGTGATTTTCGTTCTAACTGTACAGTGACCATGTTTTCAAAACCTAAGCCTTCGAGTTCAAAAGGAGAGAAACGAAAACACGTAACACTGACTCTCAATCAGAAACTAGAAATCATCAAACGGCTAGAAAAAGGCGAGAATAGAAATGTTTTAATGAATGAGTTTAATATTGGCTCATCAACTATTTATGACATTAAAAAACAAAAAGATGAACTAATGAAGTTTGCTTCTCAATCGGTAACAACTGAAAAATTGGCTTCTAGAAAAACATTAAAAAAACCAAAACTGGAACAGCTAGATAGTGTATTGTTCAAATGGTTTAGTGCAGTACGTTCTGAAGGAAAGCCGGTAACAGGGCCAATGATTGTTGAAAAGGCAAAGAAATTCGGCCAAGATTTAGGAGTTGCTGAAAGTGAATGTAATTATTCTGATGGTTGGCTCAGAAACTTTAAGTTTCGGCATGGAATTCGAAGACTTGATGTAACTGGAGAAACCCTTTCAGCAAACCAAAACTCTGCAGAAAAATACAAAGACGAGTTTGAGAAAATCGTGGCTGATAATGATTTAACACCTGAACAGATTTACAATGCTGATGAAACAGGGCTATTGTGGCGATGTTTACCAACATCTACACTAGCTGGGGGAGGAGAAAAAGCAGCCAAGGGTTTTAAAAAAAACAAAGACAGATTAACCGTTTTGCTATGTGCTAATGCGTCTGGAAACCACCGAGTGACCCCTTTTGTGATAGGTAAATCTGCAAAACCCAGGGCTTTTAAGAATGTTACACACTTGCCTGTCCAATACGATGCTCAATCAAATGCGTGGATAACTGCCGCCCTCTTTAAAGACTGGTTTTTTCACCACTTTGTGCCTGAGGTCAAGGAATCATTCAAAAGCCTTGGTCTACCAGAAGATACTAAAGCCATCCTTCTTTTGGACAATTGCAAAGCCCATCCGCCAGTAGATGAGTTAGTTTCTGGAAATATTGTTGCTACTCTGCTCCCACCTAACGTAACATCTTTGATTCAACCCATGGACCAAGGGGTTATTCAAAATTTTAAATGCTTTTATAGAAGGTCTTTTATTCAAGGCCTGTTAAATGCCGACTGTGACGTGACTGATTTTCAAAAAAAGTTTACAGGAAAAGATGCCGTCTTATTGCACAGTCTTGGAACCAGGTAAAAAATACAACACTCCAAAAATGCTGGAGAAAACTTTGGCCAGCTGCAAACCCTGCATCTGACCTAACTCTACAGACTGATGAGGAAGAAAACCATCAAGACGCTCTGACCAAAGTTTTGGATGTTGTTAGAAGTACTGACAATCCCTTGAAAAACCTGCCTGAGGTAGAGGAGTGGCTTTTAATCGACGAGAATGAGCCTGTTGAAAAATAACTAACCGATGAGGACATTATCAACATTGTAGTAAACCCTCAACCTACTCAAAATCTTGAATAAGTTTGCTGAGGCTAGTACTAGCTACAGTGCTTCAGAAATTATTGATTTCCATATCATTAGAAATAAATTTTATACTAAACGCCAAAAGTCAAGAAAACAAAAAGACATTCGTAACTTTTTTAAATCTAAGTGAAATATGTTTTACAGTACGTGTACATACATTATATGAAATGTAAAATAAACTTTGTTGTATGTATTTGCATACTGTATTTTTAGTTTAATTATTAACCTAATTGTTCTTATAATTACCGCCCGATAGACCGGAATTTTCGGTAGTCCGGCACCGAGCCGGTCCCGAACGTGCCGGATTATCGGACTTCTACTGTATATTGACGGAAAATTACACTACTTTTAAAAGTCACGATCACTTCATCAATTGCCAGAATTTTTTTTGGATCGTAAACTGATTTAAAATTCCAGTTAAGTATTTCAAATACTTCTCGAAGTTTCCGTAAGTGGTAGTAATCAGAATTTGTCTTCAATGGCAGTGTATCATTATTTGCAAAGTGCAGAAAACGTAATATTTTTTTAAAGCGGTCAAGAGATATGATTTTTCAGAAAAATGGAGTCTCGATCAATTCATTTGTGCTCCAGTAATCACTAATTTAATACTTTTCTATGTGTCCTCATTGCAATGTCACTGCTAGAAACAAAAATATTTCAGATGCTGTAACACCTTTCCAACCAGCATGATGTGATCTTTTTCTCTTGGCAGAAATTTCCACTTTACCTTTTTTGTTTTGAGCAGCATAACGATTTGTTTTCCGTACAATTTTGTCTATTAGTTCATTATTGAAAAAAAGTTTAAAAATAATCAAGTTCATTCCTAAGATATAATTCATGTTTTTGTCCTGATGTTCCTGTAAAATCGTGAACTATTACTTCTTCTATACTTGCGAAATTATAGCATAGTTTTTTCCATACAAATTCTGTTTCATAATTTAGAGTTGAAAGTGGTAAACCAATCTGATGAGACGAACAACCAGGCATTTCTCAGTCATTTCTTGATTCTGCTGTTGAACTTTGAAATTCCACTTCCATATTATTTCTTAGATCCATGGAAGCAGAAAATCTTTTTTCCCTGTCATCACAGCAGTCAGAATCGCTATCCAGAAATGTTTCATCCAACTCATCCCACTGTGCAACGATATCCGAAATTTATTCTTTCATTAAGTATCTTTTATGTTTAGCCATTATTTAAAACTGATTTTAAAAAAAGTGATAAATATCAACTGAAATAACTAGTAACTGTATTTGCACAGGAAAAAACCTGAAAACGCGAGCACGTGAGAATTGAAGTAACAAATTATTCTTTTTATTTTCTCCTCTTAACAAAATATTTCCTGGAAGATACCCAATTTGCAAACAAGCCATGTGAGTTCAAAACACGGACAAATTCCCCCAACCCATTAGCAGAATCCCACAAAAGAGCATACTCTGTGGGGTGTCATATAATGGACGTCAAGCCTCAAGCGAAAAATTGCTACCCCTGCAACCAAGGAGAAAATGTCCCGAGCCCCTAGTTGCTATATACTTAGCTCGGGACATATATGTCCTAGCCCCCGGGACAAATATGTCGCACCGCGCATGTAGGAAATGCCACCACTAGGTGGCAGCACCATTCAAGTATCTTATTCATTTCATATATAGATAATGCAAATTTATATATTTTTTAAATAAATTGCAGTAATATTAAAACTTGAAAAAGATTTAGTATTTTTTTCCCCCCCAAAAAAATGAAAATGTAACCCTGTAACATGAAATGTCATTGAATACTGAATGGATATGTGAATGTGATTCACCGCAGAAAAATATCCTAAGAAGAGAAAAGTGGAGTGAAATGTAAATAAACATAATGGCTTTCTAATAAAATATCCTCCTTTTGAAACCTGTTGCAAAAAAGTACTGGAACAAAAATCTCTGTTTCAAATATATTATGAAATCATTTAAAAATATCTAAAAATTCATACGGGGGCAATTTTTTTAAAAATTATGTAATTTTATTTTGCGAATATGATCAATATTTTCTAGATAATTATTCAAAAACGTTTTTTATATCTTGCATTTTCATTTAGTTGCTAAAACTAGCATTTTATATAAGCATGTTAGGAGAATTTACACTCGGGCAAAGATGCCATTTTATTGCTCTAAATGTGTGGTGTGACAAGTGGTATCCCACCGCATCATGAATTACCTTGAAGGTTAACCTGTTTTTTTTTTTTTTTGTGCATGAAATAACATTGCATTAGGGGCTAATTATCTACGTGTAGAGTTATTTTTTCAAAAAAAAATATGCATCGAACCTCAAAGGGTTAAAGGACTACAGAAGGAAAAAAAACATCTGGCTCCCAATTCCATGAATTCATTCAGGTCAGAAGTGCATTTTTACCCCTTTTCTCAAACTCCTAGAATAACATTCTTGTTCACACCTGCAATAAATACACCTTACCTTCTTTATAGAATTATTTAGTCCCTCAACAATTTCCCCTGCACACATATTTTCCTCCTTATCACTTGTCAGTTTAGTATACCATTCTTCGAAAGCCTAGGAAAAATCTTCAAATGAATGACTTAGCATAGCACGTGTGTCTTTCAAGTTTCTTCATAAAGAAAAGGTGCGTGTTTTACGATGAATATACATAAAAAATAAAAAATGTAGTTTGGAATGATAGGTGCACGTTATATGCCAAAATATATGGTAGTTAAGATGTTGAGATCAACTGTTTTTACTTTTTCTGATTTTTCCTGCTTGAAGATATTTAATTGCGTGATAGTATGTTAATAACTATAAATAATAGTTGAAGAATAAAGTCATTTGGCTTATTGAGCTAGAACCATGAAAAATTGTATAGCGAGACCCTTGCCAGAATTCAAACTTTCAACCTCCCAATTAGTAACCAGACATGTTTTTTTATACACCACAAAAAGTGTACATTAAGAAAGGAAAGAATTCCTTACATTATCCTCCACTCATGGAGCGACTGAAGAAGAATGGACCTAAGTACTTATTCCAGATGGTGATAAATTATTGTCTATCATATTTTAGTTTAGGCAGTACACATAAAATCATTAGTTTTATTTCTGAGCAAGAAATGTACCATCATTGAAATTAAAACTCTGGATTTCCTAATTGCTAATGAGACATTGTTTTCAGTTACACCACAAAGGATACGCTGCTAGCCAGACATGATTCTCAGTTGTAGCTCAAAGTGCTGCTAGCCAAACATGGTTCACAAAGTATACATAACAAGGAAAGAGAAAATTTCTTACAGCATATTATATGCCAAACATCTGATTCACCAACAAACTGCTGCCATTGTGATTAAAATGATAACATGAAAATTTTACATACTTTTTAATGAAATGTCATGTTAATGCTTGGTAGTTTGATAAATACTTCGTAAATACCAAACTTCAAAATTCTTACACAAAGCTAATAAATAACATTATTATAAAATGCAGTATTTTTTATTTTGACCATTTTATATGGCATACTCTGTTTTCGTGTTTTATTTATAGCTGAAGGGCATTAAATAACAGGGTTTTACAGCTATCATTTGTCATAGTAAAGGTATTTGATATTTCTCTTTATGTACAGAAATGTAGTGTATTAAACTTCATTAAATGTTATTATTGTGGTTGAAATAAAAATGAGAATAAAAAGGTAATCTGTAATAATGTTGTATTCTGTAGCATTACAAATAAAAAAGAGTCTAGAATTGGAAAATCAAGAATCCCATTTCATTCACTAAAGCAAAATGAAGTTGTGAATAATACGTAATTTTAATTGAACAGTTTTAAGTATTTAAGAAAAAATATATTTTCTGTGCTTGGAATTTGTCAAATGTATTGGTTAATCTAGATCAAATGTGATGAAAAAATGTTATTTTATATGACCAGAAATGTTTGTAGCTGTTTCCTCCCTACGCTATAAATATTAAAATTTAAATTCTTGTAAATGAGCATGCAAATGTGTTAAATGCTAGTGTATGTACGAGATTCATATGAATCTTTAATATGTGTTACTTTTGCATTGTATATTTTGTGCACATTTATCACATGAAAGATTGGAATATGATTATATTAATTAAAAATTGTTTCAAGATAATGGTAAGTTTAATCTTTTTATGCTGGGAATTAAAGATTCATCATTTTCATTCGTAGATGGACTATCAAAAGCAGATTGAAACTCTGGCTGGAAAAACACATGATGACCAGTTTACAGTATCTCAGGCGGAGAAGTCGGCTGCACAACAGCTACAATTAGAAAATGCAGTAGACATTAAGGTAAGAAAAGCATTTACTTAACATAAATTAAATTTAAAGAATGTGCCTGCTGTTGGGTTTTGTATGTTATTCATCTTAATAAACAGGGTTCATATGGAGGCAGAGACAAATTACACCCCCTCCAATTTTATGGGATTTTGAATATGATTGCCAAACAATACCTGTCAAAAATGAAAACGTTGAAGATATATTTCATTGTCAAATGATGGCAGTAGGTTACTGGTGCCACCTAACCAGTATAGTGGTTAGCGTCGCTGACTGCAGTGCCGAAGGGCTCGGGTTCGAATCCCGGAGAATGCGTGGATGTTTGTAAATGTATAGTGTCGGTGCGGCATGGCAGCTCTCTAAATATGCGGTGAGCCAAAAGTCCTCTCATGTAGTTTGGTGGAAGGGGAGAGGGGTGGAGACCCTCGGACCCCCCCTCGGGTGCTGTCTATCAAAATTGGGGGCGGAACTGAGCCAAATCCTACTGTCACCTGTTAGGTGCTCAAGGCTGTTGCCAACGACAGGTGTAATCTAGCGTTTAACGACTGGCGCTCCTTGGCACGAGAGACTGATTCGTGGGTTTGGGCTGACTCTGTCAGACAAGTGAGCATGAGCAACAACTGGTTACTGGTATTATCATCAGTTACAGATTAATACACAAGTGCAGAAAATTATAAAAGAAAATATTTTTTATTAGAAAAAAATTTAAATGCACAAGGATTTTTTTTATAAGAAAATAAGAAAAATCAGAATTTTGGCATAAAAATTTCCAAATTTGCCCATTTTGTTTTTCACCTAAGAATTCAAGGCAGAAAGATTATCAGCCTTTCTCATTTCCTCTATAGAAAAAAAAGTAAATTCCAAAATACTGGGTTTGCTCTAGACGATCAGGTAATAAGACTTCAGGAAAACTAGTTTACAGTAATTTCTTGTTATGACATTATTTTCAGTTTTCCTCAAATTGGCTTTTATATGCATAATTGCACCTTTTTATCCTTGTAATAAGAATTGTATTTCATTCAGTGATTGACAGTTAGTTATGTATTGTTTTCCTTAAGGTGGGAATTCTGTAACTGAATTTTTAGATGTGTATATGATAAGAATGCAAAGCATAAAAATCTATCAATTAAGCTAAAAATAAAACTCACTGAAGCTGCTGTTGTTTAACTGTAGCCCCCTCCCATAAGTCATATTTTTATGATTTAAATATATTCCTATTTTTATTCTTGAGCCATTTTTATTATTAGAAACGAATTCTGCACCTCTTCAAGATTCTGAATTCCTTCAAGGTCAAGATTTGACTACATATATTTAATAAACAATCTATTTCTCATATTAAAACAGTTTTCTGATTCGTGATAAAAATATATTTATATTAAACCTGCTTAAATATTAACAGACTCAGATATATTAGACTTATCATTGAGTAAACTGAATCTCTGTGTATGGAATTTTTTGGACAAATAAGAATTTTATGGGTTCAGTAATATCTGCTTGTTGTATTGTAAGAAATAGATCAAGTTTTATTGGTTGTAAAAGAATTATTCTTTTTGCTAGTATCAGAATTCCAGTCTGATTATTAAAGAATAACAACTAGACCATCCATTTTCACTAGAAATATTTAATTCCTTTCTAATCCATAGCACTCGTATAGTAGATCCAGTTAAAACACTGCTTTGTATTACAAAACCTCGTGAATAAACCTTCAGTGCAATGCCAAATTCCATCATTCTTGTAAGCAAGAGTTTTTGACCCACAGCTCATTTATTAGAGTTTCTGCGATTGACAGAAATTTCTCATCTAGTTTCATGTATAAAACATGTATAAATTTTTAATATGACAAGAAAAAGTCATCTTTTCATTCCTGGCAATCAATAATTTTATTATTATTCTAATCTTTCCTTTGGTAAGTTAAAAGATTATGTATGTTTAACATAGGTTTAATTTTTATGTCATATTTTTACCCGTAATGAAATCTCAGTTTGATCCTTAAAGACCCTTTTCAAAAATGTAATTTTTTGTAAAATTTTTTGCGAGTGTAATTTAGTGTGCAATTATTGGTCAAATTATTGGCATGTTCAAATTTTGCATTAGAAAGGATGTAACCTAAATTGGAAAAAATTTAAATTTGTAATCATTCATTTCACAACATTGTTAGTTTTTTAAAAAAGGTTTTGTAATTCTTTTTGTGTTAAAAGTAATTAAAAAATATTAAATTGGCAAATTGGATTTTGTGGAGGCATTCCGCATGTAAAAATGTTTCTATTTTGATTAATGATTAGAGTGGTGATCTTTATTAACTCTTTAACTTTTAAGCAATTGATTTTTTAAATTAATTAATTTTAATTTTCTCTTCACTTAAATTTTTCCATAATAGTAACATGAAATAAATAAATAAAAAAAAACACTGTTTAATTTTTTATCATAGTGCTGCCTGCTTTGCAGAATTACAGAAGAACCTTCTCAGATACGCTATGATTTATTTACACATGGTCTGATTGTGTTTTATTTTAAATTTTTTTTTTTTTTTTTTGTAGCCGTAGAAGCAGGTATAATTAAAATCTTTAAAACACAAAGTGCAAGGCTCCTACATATCACGTTGATTCTTGTTGCAGCTGTTGTCATTTCACTCTTTATTTGAATATTAAATTGCTGTTTGACCTTAATAAATGAAAGTTAAGACAAGAGAGCCAAATCAGTATGTAGAATTCCTCACTTTTATTCTGCTAAGTGAAGTGTCGAGGAATCTAGTTCTTTTAAGCGAATTATCGTTTAATTCAAAGAACAGAAAGCATAAACTCAAGAAGGGGTTAATTACTCTGTATTCACTCAAAGTAAGGTTAACAGTTGGCCCCTTTCTTTGGGATTAAACTCAAAAAATAAGAACTAACTTAAAGAGATTTAGCTGAAGCTAAAACAGTTCTAATCTAGTTGGCTGTAAACTTAAACTAGCCAGTGAACTATCAAAAGGCATGTAATAGTATGGCCGAGCATAACAACAGCTTGCAGAGATGTAGCCCAAAGACAAACATGCGCTACTCAGGATTCGTAACTTCTCTCTCTCGAAGTCAGTTGAACTTCCCTTTAATACTATCTCTTCCTCATTTGCGTTCAGTGCATTTCGAAAATCTCATTCTAGTAGGGAGTTGTAAGTTGAAATGAAATAAGACAGGAAAGTGAACTAAATTAAAATAACTGTTATAAAATTAAAATATACCTTACATGTCCCCCCCCCCCCATTATTTATAAAAAAAAAGAAGTATTTGCATATTATAAATGTGTCTTAACATTGAATATTATTTGAATTCAAGTTATTCCTTTATTATTGCTTTAAGTTATTCTTTTGTATCTAAATTAATCTGTATATTGATGGCGAATTTTAGTTACTGTCATATATGGATGATTTCTGATTTTTCTCACTCCCTTTTGTTAAACTTATAATGAAGCTAATTTTCAGTTTAATATGTATTTTTCTTTCTTCCTGGCTCTGACTTTCTGCAGTGTAGGATTAGCACTGCAGCATTTTGTTTCTGATCTGTACTAATTGGTTGAACTAAAATTACACCTTATAAATCAAATTACTTACAAGTTGTGGTTTCAGATAGGTTGAGTATTTTTCAAGAGATTTGGTAGTTCTCTGTTGAAAGAGTGAAATCGATGCTAATTGTTGTTAAATTCAGTATAAAAGCAGTATGGTATCAAAAAGTATTAGTAATATAAATCCAAGTTTGAGGAAAAAAGTTTAATGAAGTCTCAGTGAAAACAATGAACTGATTTGTCAATAAAAGACTGCCATAAATGTAATGAGTCAATGAAAGACTCATTACATTTATGGCAAGTATTTTTAGATACTCTGAATCATAGTAGCAGGAAACCTAAAAAATTAAAAGCATTGATTTAAAAAACTGTATTGATTAATTCGTTTATGAAATTTGTGATATTGGTTGATGGGCCTAAAAGTTAAACTTATTTAATCTGGGAAATTTAAATAATATTAACTAGATTATCTAGAAAATTTGAAGGTGGAAGAGAACTTCTAGAAATTTTTCATTTCCAATCCCTGAATGCAATATCTCCTTTTTATTAAGGTAAAATTCAACTTTAGATTGACATAGATTTTATAGAAAAACTATTTATTTCAGAGAAGACAGCATGGTTTTTTTTTTTCTTTGCTCACTGGAGAAGAGGGAGCCATATGGAATCTAAGGGGAATTTTATCTTAAGTTTCTAAAGGCAAAGTGTACCAGAATTTCTTGTCATATAAGCTGTTACATGTATTATCTTGCAATGTAAATGTAATTTTTTAATTGAAAAAAAAACCTTGAAACAACACTTTATACGTATGTACAGAACAAAGACTTTCAGTTATTATAATTTTACAGCAGTATTGTAAAGTATTTTTGTATATCATGCAGTAATTTTTGTAGCATTTAAAATTTTTTGTTACCATTGGATGTAATAATAGAATTTTTCATGGGTTGCAGTATTACAAAATGTATTTGAAATTATGTTTTTTATTTGTATGTTTTATTGGTAGATTTTCATGCAGTTTTTTTATTTTTTAATTTTAGGTTGATAATTTTTCAATATCAGCTCGAGGAAAAGACTTATTTATAAATGCTAATTTGCATATCACTGCTGGAAGAAGATATGGACTTGTTGGGCCAAATGGGCAAGTACTTTTTGCATTGTTTAATCATTACTGCAGCCATGCCATTTAACTAATACATACTTGGTTTTTAATTTTATAATTTAAATGAGTTTTTATGTAATGATTAGCTTTCTTTGTTTTTAGAAAGACAATGTTAAGTTTATAATTATATATGAACAAATGAATTTTTTTCAGAAGTTAAGAGAGCTAATAGTAATAAAACTTAAAACTATTAATTTTTCAGTCTTATTTAGATGAAGATTAATTTAAACTAGATATTTATAAATAGTTTATGAATAATTTGAAAGAAATAGCAGCTTATGATCTTAAATTGTTTACTATTTCTGTGAGCAAAGAAATTGATTTTTTCAACATTTGAAATACTTTTTAGGCATGGCAAAACAACATTATTAAAACATATAGCAAACAGGTCATTAAACATCCCCCCAACTATAGATGTGCTATTATGTGAACAAGGTAAGTCAACCATATATTGCTGTATGTATTATTTCATGATGCTAACATTGCCTTTTTATATGAGTTTTTTTTGCATTGCAAAATTACTATTTATATGATTTTTTTTATTGATGGAAGCATATTTAATTTCTTGTATTTTATTTAAATTTTTTCACTGTATTGAATTTTGAATTTGTATCGTGAAGCATCCTACTTGATTTCTTTCGAAATTTTATATCATGAAGCTTCCTACTTGACTATTACTGCTCTTTATTTTTTTTAATCAGTGCTTTCTTATTAAAAAATTGTGTGTTGTATTTTATTTGATATAAACTGAAGTTAAAATACAAGGTGATCTAAATGTCATAAATATCAAACTTTAAAAAACTATAGAAATTTGAAAATTGATGTTAGTATCATATTTATATTACTATCAAATTCTTTCAATGGATGATACTTCTGTACTATTACATATGATATATTATTTGAGATTTTAGTTTTAGTTTATGATGTTAGCTTTTCATTTATCTGGTGCAAGATGGATATGAGTTTTTTTCAAGCAGAACAAATCTTTATGATTGAGCTTTGATATATTAATTGAATATTGATTTTTTATGATTGAACATTGTTAGAGATACTGATAAATTACTAACATAAAAATTATAAATTTATTTATTTATTTAAATTCATTTCTTTTATTTTTAACTCAGCTTGCTGTTACAAATATGAAGGTGTGAATAAAATAATAGTTGAAAGTCTTTTCAGTTTGCACAACTGATAAACAGTACAAAGTCTGATATCTGGACTCAACGGGACTTTGGTGATCCCTGATTTGGGATTTTTTCGGATATTAGGTCATCAGTTTAAATCTACTAAAGATAGCATGTGGAAATTACAAAATTAAAAACATGAAATCATGATTTAGGAAATAATGAAGCATTTTATCATCTAAAAGGTATCAATATTTATAAAAAAAAATAAACTTAATGTTTATTTATTTACTTTATTGAACATTTCTTTCAATGTAAGTTCTTTAAGTTGCTCTGTTTTTTGTGCTAATACTTTCTCTTTAATTCTATAGATAGATGCAATTTTTTGTTCAGTTACAAAGTTCCATTGTTCCAAGTCTGGTAATTGTCAATCAAAATCTTTTCATTTTCAATAACCTCTCTGTCACTTTCTTCACTATCAGTAGCTGTATATTCCAGATCTAGAATGTCCGTTGATTGATTGATGATTGGAGTATTGTCATCGCAATGAAAAACTTCTGTTATATCATCTTCATTTATTACCACTTCTCCACATTTCTTTACAAAACCCGTTAATTGGAAAAATTTTGTCTTTGGTTTATGATATCCGAAAACCTTCAGAATTTGCGGCTATCATCTTCATCAGCCTCACCATGAAATATAGTAGCTGGCTATAAATTACGGCAAGCAATTTTTTAAAGTATCTGGAGACACATCCTCCCATGATCTTCCGATGCTCGTTACAGTAAATTTTACGCGAAAGTATTTAAAAAATTCTTGATTAGTATTGGCATTATTCAAGAAATTTAACATGGATTTTTAAAATGCTACTATATATTTGCATTTCAGCATGCACACTATTCCAATATCCATAGGCTGAATGATGGATGTACAATTTGGAGGCAAGAATAATATGAATACATTATCTTTCACTAAAAGTTTTAAGTGAAGTATGAGCCGTACAGTTGTGTACAATCAGGATAATTTTTGCTTCATCAGGTAAAATAATAGAATTCAAAAGTTGTGAAGTCTTGGGTATAAAACGATTTTTAAACCAACCATTCATTAATGCGTGTGTCATCCATGCTCTTTTATTTGCATGATATATAATGGGGAAAATCTCTATTTCTTTAACTGCTCGAGGTCATGTATTTTTTCTGATTATGAAAAGTTTATACTTATACATTCCTGCAACATTTGCACATGCTTAAATTGTTAGTCTCGCTTCGGAATCTTTGAGACCAGTTGTATCCATTTTTCTAGATTTTGCAGAAGTATTTCGCGGTTACGTGTTGCTGTAAAAGACCTGTTTCATCAGCATTGTAAATTTGCTGAGATAACATTTCACTATTAGTGAGTTCAATAAATTCATCTGCAAATGGAGATTGGCGACAAAAGACAAATTGTTTCACTAAATTCTGTGTTGCTTCTGTTGCGCAGTGAGACAGTTAAACCTGAAATGTATTATTGAAGTTATTTATTATACTAATGTCTATTATGCACATGCTTAAGGCTTATCGAGGGCCACCGCCCCTAAATTTTGGGTCCCAGTGCTTTCCCTAAATTAAAAAAAAATTGTCATTCCTTAATTTTGTTGCTTGGTGCTTCTCTAAATTCCAAAAATCTTGGTTTCCCTAAATTCTGCTGCCCATTTTGGCCATACGAGCTCTGGTGCCAGTTCTGGGTTTATGTTAATAACAAATCAATTTTTCTTAATTCAAATAGCACTGTGTATATAAATGTAATCTTTGGGCCTTTGAGTATCATTAACAAAATCTATTTTTAGCATATGGAAAGAAATTTTCCTTTAATTTTTCCTCATCAACATTTTTTTGTGCATTTACCTTAAATCTGTAATCACTGCCAAGGGAAATCTGTAATCACTGTCAACAGGAAAGTTAACTATACTCTCTGTTATTCAATTACTAATATATATATATATATATATTTCTTTAGAAAGTTAATACTTGAACGATAGCATTTCATGGTTTTGAATTACATATATATAGATAAAATGTTTAAGCATCTATGCATGAGTGGTTACACAAGTTGTCATGTGCTGATAAACATGCAGTGATGAAACCAAATATAATAAAATAATGATTTACCGGGTTGGCATCAGGGATATAAAATATTAGTTGGTTTAAAATGAGCGATGTTTCTATGTAGAATGTTTTGGTTTGAGACATATGGCAAGCAGATATGCAGATACACAGTCAAATTATTGATCACAGAAATTTATGCTAAAATGATTGTTTCTTCAATAACAAGGTATTTTATTTAGTGCTGAAGTGAAATTAAGAATCAGGACTCTCTGCATGTTTTATTATGGGGGAGGGGAACAATCAAATGCGCAGACATAAAACATATATATATACACACACATGGGCAAAAACCTTGAAAAAAATTTGGTGGCTTTGAGGTCTGCATTTAGATTATTCCGGATCTCGGACTTTGTACTGTATATGTAATTGAACATCTTAATTTACAAGAAATACAAGGTAATTTAGATCAGGTTATGCTAGTTTAATATTGTCATATTGATGCATTCTGTCAAATTAGGAGTATAAAATAGTTTAGTTGGGTTATAAATTAAATTTAACTCTTATTAGCTTTCCATATCTATACAAGAATGGCATTGAATTTAGCTTGTGATTGATACTGAAATTATAGTTTAATCATGGCATTCAGACTTGAGAGCAAATTTACATTACTTTAGAGAGAGACATATCTTTATTTATTATTATTATTATTTTTCAGTCTCTGTAATCTCTGTTGATAAAATCTAAATTTCTTTAAACATTTTATAGAGGTTGTTGCGGATGACACTCCAGCTGTTGAAGTTGTTCTGAAATCTGATACTAAACGCTCTGAGTTATTAAATGAAATGAAGAACCTAGAAACAGAAATGGATAAAGGTTCTTTAAAGAAACAAGAGAGACTTAATGAAGTAAGGAAGCTAAAAATGTTTAATTTTCAATCTTTTTCTATGTGTGTGTGTATTTAGAATGCAGTTTTAATGCTGATTTTAATAGGTCTATGATGAATTAAGAATTATTGGAGCCGATTCTGCTGAAGCTCGTGCACGTCGTATACTTGCTGGTTTGGGATTCACACGTGAGATGCAAGACCGCGCGACAAAAAATTTCTCTGGTGGATGGAGAATGAGAGTTTCTCTGGCCAGGTACTTTTATATATTTGAAGTAAAGCTGTATGTATTATTTTACAAAATTAGATGAGTATAGGACAGGAGTACCAAGTAGTATTTCTTGATTGCTTGGTTGGTTGTGAAGAGGGTTTTGTCTAATTTGTCATTATTTGGCTATATCAGTAATCGTACATCGTTTCTGCATAGTAGAAGAATATGTTTATGTACTACCATATTTTTTAAAATTTTTTAAGGTTAAAATTTTTATTAATTTATCAGTGGTATGAAAATCTCCTTAAATTATTTTTTCCCCCATTTCCATTACTGGGAAGTTTATTAAATAAGGTTACCAAGTAATGAAGTCAAAACGAAGTATTTGTTTTAAACTCTGAAAGATCATTAATCTATGTTTGTTAAATATTGTTAAGTTGTATAGCATATTAATCACTTAAATTGTATATATCTGTTATGAAAGGTTCTTAAAAGGTTCTTATTTTCTTAAAATTGATAAATTAAATCTAAAGAGGAACAGCTTGCAAAAACAAGCTTGGCTTGGCCTAGATTTTCAATGCAACTCTGTCAGTATTGAGAGTGATCAGACACTTTTCACTTTTTCAAAAGCAATTTCTTTTAAAATGGGGGAAGTGACAAACAAAAAGAAGGATCCATGTCTGATTGTCCTCAAAATCTGTTTACTTCAAAGTTATGCAAATTAATTCAAAGTTTGATTAAAATTTTAGTTTAATTCAAAATTAATTCAAAATTTATGAATTTATGATGAACTAAGATTGCCTTTTTTCGCTGAATTTTAAATTGATAAACAAATAAAATTCTGTGTTGAATTTTACTAAACATAATATGTTTATAACTCTTAATTTGTTAAAATACTTTTATTATTCTGCTTTTTTTGGGGGGGGGGAGGAGAGTTGTTTGTAGTTTGACCTAGCCTGTCATTAGATTGTAATTGCTTTCATTTTTGTGTATGATTAGTACTTGTTTAATCAAAACTATTTTAACAGTCTTTTTGGCATCAAAAAGAAAGGGAGAGAAGATGAACCTCTCAATTAATCAAACAAAACTGATATTTAGCTAAAAGCAAGTGAGTATTACAAAAAAAAAATAGTTATTTTGGTTGTGAAGTCAGTCTTGGGAACAGTATTGTATGAGAAATATGCAGAAGAAATATGGAAACTGTTTTTATTTTTATGAAAAATATTAGAAAGCAATCTTATGAATCTTATCAAATCTTAATCAATTTATGAAAAGCTAATCAGATCAGTATATTCATATAGTCATCTTAAACAAATCCTAACAACAAATGTATTTATTTGAAACATGGTTGCCTGCAAGAAAAAGAAGAAAACCCAGGGTTCTTTGAAAGAAAAATATTGCATTCAAAATATCTGTAGTAGAATGCAAGCAAGTGCCCCATGGTAAAATTTATCAAATGAATATCTTTATTAAGGTTGTGGTTAAGTAGATAGAATCAAATTCATAAAAATACAAAGAATATAATGGCTGGCCACATAATATAAGTGAACATTTTCAGCTAAACCAAGTAATAGTTGAGTAAAAGGCAGAATCAAATTCAGATAAGTAATAGCTTTGAAACATGTCATAATGTCCTGAAAATCAAAAATTGAAGATATTGGCCAAGAAAGAACAGTCTGGAATAGTCTTCTTGAGAAATCCAAAACCCACTTGAAGTTGTCATGCTATTGAAGATGATTATCTAACCAAAATTTACACTAAAATCAGATTAATTTCTGTTGTCCATTACAGGATTTATTCTGAAAGTTTGTTAGAACATAGACAGGTATATGGTATATGATTTTTTGTGACTGTAGTCAAATGCTGTTGATCAAAAATGAATAATTTAATTCTCTTTTAAAAAATAAACATGTAATAATTTTTTTTTATCTTAGGTATTGAGTTTTTTTTACTTTAAAATCAGGTGTTCCATTTTCATACATTCCCATAATTTTTATGATTCTTTTATAATTAATATTAAGGGTCATTTTTTGTTCAATGAAATGATCTGATTTCTTATAAAGTTATTCACAAAATACGAGGGCTTTTCAGAAAGTAAGGAATGTTTCTGTCTGATGTCGCTAGGCAAGCGCCGTTCACGTATATTTTGATGTCTGCATGCTCGGCATCTCAGTCGGTGTCCAGCCATCACAATGGGAACATTTCCGTGCTGCCCAGTTCTTCAATATTCAAATTTAAAATGTGAGGTGCGGTCTGTGATACTGTTTTTGTTGGCAAAAAACCTAAAACCTATTTAAATTTATCAGCAAGTGTGTGAAGTGTACAGAAACAATGTAATGAATGAAAGTTCAATCCAGAAATGGTGCATTCAGTATAAAAATGGCTGCACTAATGTTCATGATGAAGAGAAGAGTGGACGCCCTAGCATTGTGACTGACAAACTGGTCACTAAAGTTGATGAAAAGATTCGTGAAAACTGCTGTTTCACAATAACGGAGCTTTCGCTTAGTTTTCCACAAGTTTTACGGACTTTGCTGTTTGAAATTGTCACACAAAAGCTAGGCTACCACAAATTTTGTGCAAGATGGGTGCCGAAATTGCTTACAGACCACCCTAAAGGTCAGCAAATGTCAGGCAGTTTGACAGGGGGCAGTTTTGACATTTTTGGAGGCCTACGACAGACATGGTGATTATTTACTGGATCGAATCATAACTGGTGATGAGACGTGGGTGAGACACGTGAATTGCGAGACAAAATTACAGTCCATGCAGTGGGGGCACACAAGTTCCCCCAAAATACCAAGAAAATGTTTGCAAACCTTGTCACCAAAGAAGATTATGGTGACTGTGTTTTGGGATAGGAAAGTTGTGCTTCTGATTGATTTTCTCGAATGTGGTGCCACAATAAACTCTTGAGTGGCACTGTCAAACTTTGCGCAACCGTAGGAGAGCAGTTCAAAACAAGCGCTGAGGAAAGTTGACGTCCAAAATTTTGTTTTTGCACGACGATGCCTGACCTCACAAAACACACTCAAGAGCTCATTAATTCATTCAAATGGGAGGTTTTCCCTCATCCACCCTATAGTCCCGATCTTGCACCTAGTGATTTTCACTTATTATTTATTTTTCTAAGGTATTGACATTGGAATGTTAGTCTTGCATTGGATAGTGAAAACGTAAACAGGAAGCATTCTTGTAAAATTGTCAGATTTTAAATATTGAATAAATATTCAAAATATTTAAGTGTGTTTAGGAAAACAGTTTTATATTGATTTTCATATGTATATATATTGTATAACAATACTAAAAACATTCACCATTGTATCTCTATAAATATTTAACTTTGCTTTGATTTAGGGCACTATTTATGGAACCTACGTTGCTTTTGTTGGATGAACCTACAAATCACTTGGACTTAAATGCTGTTATTTGGCTTGATAAGTAAGTTTTCTAAACATGAGATAGGAATATTTTATATATTTATTAAAAAGTTCTCTAATATTTATTTTTGCGTATTTTTTCAGTTACCTTCAAGCTTGGAAAAAAACATTGCTAGTAGTATCTCATGACCAGAGCTTCTTAGATAATGTTTGCACAGATATAATACATTTGGATTCCTTAAAGTTATTTTATTATAGAGGAAATTATAGTAAGTTATTATTTACAGATTTGTGTATAGTTTGTTAATTTTTACATTTTTCATTCTCAGATGTTTTCTATGGATATTATTTTGATTCCAATAAAATAGACTGTTATATGTAAAAAATCATTATGTAAAATTTACTATCACATATTTGTATATGAATAGATATATACAGAGTTATTCAAAAAGAAAGAGCAGATTGCAAACATGTATTTCTTCCAAATTACAAAAGATAAAAACACGATTCTAAAGTTAATGGATAAAGAAAAGTGTACAATTTATTATTAGTGTGGGTAAAAGTTCCAATCATGAGTGCATTGGTGCTGTTGTTTGTTCTGGTATTATTTGTCGGTTGGAGCCCAAAGAAAGCCACATCGTGAGCAAGCAAAGAACTTAAAATTCCTCAACCAACGGTATGGCGAGTTCTAAAACATCGTCTGCACATGAAGCGGTACAAACTGCAGTTATTTCAAACATTGCATCCTGACGACCACACAAAAGGTACGAATTTTGCAGTAGCACGTTAGATGATATGGAAGAATACAATTCTGCTGAACGATTAATTGTTCCCGATGAATCCACTTTTCATCTTTCACACACGGTGCTCATATTGAATGCATACGATAATTGTAAACATTTCTCTATCCATTAATGTTAGAATCATGTTTCTGTCTTTTGTAGTTTGGATGAAATAAATGTTTGAAATCTGCTCTTTTGTTTTGAATAACTCTGTATTGTAACTACGAGGTGTATTCGGAAACTAAGTACCGTTTTGAAAAAAAAAAATAGTAAAACAATTTTTTCGAATCCAATTTTATTTTTACATGAAAATACATGTCTTAAACTATTTTTTAACATAGCTTCCGCCAATGATCAAACACTTGTCATAGCGGGTGACCAGTTTTTGTATACCATCGTCAAAGAAACTTCCCGCCAGTTTCGATAACCACGACTCCACAGCATTTTTCATGTCATCGTCAGATCCAAAGCGCTTGCCACCAAGCTTGCACTTCATGTGCAGGAACAAGTGATAGTCGGACGGCGCCAAGTCCGGGCTGTATGGCGGGTGATCAAACTGCTCCCAATGAAACTGTCGAATTAACGATTGACTGACACCAGCATTATGGGGCCGAGCAACACAATTCCTTTACTGAGCATTCCTCTTCGTTTATTTTGAATGACACGCCTTAGTTTTGTTAAAGTCTCACAATATTGTGCCACATTAATGGTTTCACCTCTGGGAAGAAATTCTGTAAGCAAAAACACCTTTCCTATCCCAGAAGACAATGCACATGATTTTTTGTGATGACATTGTCACTTTGAACTTTTGTTTTTTCGGAGAATGAGTGTGTCTCCACTCCATCGATTGTTGTTTCGATTCTGGTGTGAAATGACACACCCAAGTTTCATCACCTGTCACAATTTGGTTTAAAAAGTTTTCTCCCTCATCACTGTACCGCGTGAGAAATGTCAGGGCACTACCAAGTCGCTTTGTTTTGTGAACATCAGTGAGATTTTTGGAACCCATTGGGAACACAGTTTGCGATAATTCAAGCGGTCAGACACAGTTTCGAACAAAACAGTACGTGAAATTTGTGGAAATGCGTCTGAAAGAGTTGTCATTGTGAAGCATCTGTTCTCATGAATTGCTTTATCAACTTTCCTTACCAAATCATCGGTGACAACAGAAGGCCGACCACTCTGAGCCTCGGCGTGGACATTTGTTCGGCCTGCATTAAACATTCTTACCCACTTTCTCCACCATTCCATCACTTATCGCATATTCACCGTAAACTTCTGTCACTTGATGATATATTTCGGCCGGTTTAACGTTCCTCACGTTCAAAAATTTAATCACGACACGAATCTCACAGTCAGCAGGAGAACTGATTGTCTTAAACATTTTGAATGTGCACAGCAAACTGAAAACACAACATAGAGCAACCAAAATGGCGACAATTGAAAGTCAGTAAACAAGAAAGACTAGTGCGCATGCGCTGGATGCCTACCACAGCACTGCGACGGCGCTAGAATGAAACGGTATTTAGTTTCCGAATACGCTACGTATAATAATCTTTAATTGCTGCTTTGACTACTGTATGCTTATTTTTTAAATCAGAACTGTATTGTATAAAGCCATTTGCTTCTAGCACAGATTAATCTCTTTGTACAACAATATGTTTAATATCATTTTTGTGTAGTTTATATATATATATATATATGTCATAGGTGGGGAACCTGCGGCCTCGAGGCCGCATGCGGCCTCCGCGAGGTTCTTGTGCGGCCCTTTGCCACCTAGTACAAAATGGTAGAGTTCGTTTCAAACAACTATTTTACATCAACGCCATGACAGTTGCGGGAAAAATCCCGCCAAAGACAGTCATATTGTAACATGACGTCAGAATACTGAAACGGACTCTAACACGCATGAGCGAGGCTCTGGCCCACAGCTAGCAGCGCCAACTACCTTGTCTAAGAAGTAAACAAAACTTGGTTTCAGATCTCCCATTTGAGTGTCACACCTTACTTTGGTTTCTCTGACTCGCATCTCTCAACGCTTCCCTGTTGCGATCTTCAGCAAACTGTAGTTAACAGTGCGTACTTATAACAGGTACACTGTTTTATTGTATTTCTAGAAAGTACACACTTTGTTAAAGATATTATTTGATATTCGTTTTTTTATCCATCATGTCAAATAGTAAGAGAAGAAAATTAGGTGATGAAAACAGAACATTTAATGTAGAATGGGAGTTAGATTTTTTCTTTACTGCTGACAAAGATAAAATGATGTGTTTGTTGTGCAATACAGTTTTAAATACTTTAAAAAAAGCGAATGCAAATAAACTCTTTGACTCATAAAGAACATAAATATTTCGCTTTAGAAGGTGAATCACGAAAAGCTGCACTTCAAAAGTTGAAAAATGAGAAGCATCATCAGCAGGCATCTTTTAGTGCCTTTGGAAATCAAAATGCCGCTGCAGTTGTTATTACGTATAAAATAGCACATATACTTGGAAAAAGGGGCAAACCATTTAGTGACATTGAAATAATTAAAGAATGTATTGCTGAAGTAGTGAGTATGTTAGATCCAAGAAATGTCGACAAATACAAACAATTACCTCTTTCAAGAAGAACTGTAACAGATCGACAGCACGAATTAGCGCAAAATGTAACAGAGCAACTTCATACAATTATACAAAATGAAGATGTTTATTTTTCAATTGCTTTAGATGAAAGCACTGATAAAACAGATTCGGCACAAGTTTTATATTTTATTCGTGCTATAACTAAAGATTTTCAATGTTACGAAGAACTACTTGCGTTGGGTACACTAACTGGAAGAACTCGCGGAGCCGATATTTTCGAAAACTTCAAAGAAGTATGTAATAAATTACAATTGAATGTCAGTAATTTAGTCAGTGTCTGCACCGATGGCGCACCTTCCATGAGATAAGAATGTTTCGAAGCTAAAATTAAAACTTGAAAAAATTGATATCATTTCACTGCATTTTGCATCAGCAAAATCTTTGCGCAAAATCTACCATTTTGCAAGACACTCTGGATAGAACCATTGCCATTGTCAACTATATTCGCGTAAATAGAATGCGTCATCGTGAATTTCGGCAGATGCTCTCTTTAGATGAGGAAACGTATAGTGTTGACCTATCATACTACTGCAAGGTTCGCTGGCTATCAACAGGTCAGGGTTTGATAAAGGTTTTGTCTTTATGACGACAAATTTTAAACTTTTATAAAGAACAAGGATAACAATGTGATCTATCAGCTGAAGTATTTTTCAGAAACCTTGCATTTTTGTCTGATATGATGACAAAACAAAACAATTTAAATATTTGCCTGCAAGGTGAAACGAGGTATATTTATGAAATGTGGCAAAAGATCCAAGCGTTTAGAAAAAATTATCATTTTTCAAAACATTGCTTTGTCGATCGGAAATATCTGTACAACACTTCCCGGAGCTAGCTAAAATGTTAAATGAGCAGACCTGTGAAAATAAAATATTCGATGAATATGCAGGTGTCTTGAATTGTTTAATAGAAGAGTATACTAATAGATTTTCTGATTTTGACGAGCACACTCCTGCTATGAAACTGGCATTTGAACCACATTTAATAGATATATCCGAGGCTCCTGCAGAACTACAAATGGAGTTAATTGATTTAGGGGAAGATAGTATCATCAAATCCCTTTTTAACGCTAAAAAGGATCCCATAGAAATCTGGAAAAATGCTGTTGAATATCCATGCCTTCGAGAACATGCTCGCCGTTTACTTTCCTGCTTCGGAAGTACCTACTGTTGCGAGACAACATTTTCTCTCATGTCAAAAATAAAAACAAATTTAAGAACGCAAATTACAGATGCACATTTAGAGGATCAATTAAAGCTGTGTGTTACGAAGCTTGATCCAAATATACAATTACTGTCAAACCAAAAACAAAGCCAAATAAGTCACTAACTTAGTGAATAAAAAAATATTTTTTATTGTATTTTTTTATAATATTTTTATATTATTTTATATGTATACTATATTTAAAATTTTGTAGTATTATATTTTATTTTTTCTATATAATGCAATAAATTGTTAAATCTATAGAAAAGCTATAATAATTTCACAAAAGTCACTTTCTTAGGTCAATCAGCTTATGCGGCCTCTCTTATTGCTGCCTAATTTAAATGTGGCCTCTAATGGTAAAAAGGTTCCCCACCTCTGATATATGTGATAATTTAGAGGTTCACAGTTATGGTATGAACTTAGAGACAGTGGACTAGAGAAGATGAAACCGATAATTTTTTAGCTGTTTCCAAAGATTTTACAAGAGATATAGTTTTAATTTACTGTGTAGTAGATGAAATTGCAGACAGATGTGCCAAATTCAGGAGATAATTTATTCTTGGATACTCTTGAAGCATCTTTTAAATACACCTTAATTGGTACAGTATATCCTGGATTAGTACAGCATAACTGGAGAAACTGCACCCTCTTCCCCAATTTCGTAGTACATATTACACATATTACATCTTAGACAATAGAGAAGTGGTGGAGCAGCAAACACAGGTTATATTGATAGTGGTAAGCAAGAAAGTTTATGTGTAGTATGTAGATGGCAGTATTTAAAAGCTTGGTTAGGCAAAAGAGCAACCATCCATATATATGTTACTTGCAGAGAAAATCATGAGAAATTTACACATGCAGACATTTTAGCCACTGATAATGGAACTGGAGCTAAACTACCACTGTTTCATGGCTTAAGATATTCAAATACAGATCAAGTCTCAAGAAGGGAAACCTGACTCCCATCTGCATACATCTTTTCTTCATGATTAATATTAATTTGTAGTTGTAATTGACAAGGCCTTTTGGATAAACTTACAATTAATATGCAGTTTACAAAATAAATAAATAAAAATAAATGTCTGAAATTGTTCAGATATTAATTCTGTTCAGAACTCACTTTTCTCATGATATCAATTCCTTTTATGATAATGGTATTCAAACTGATTATTTTTTAGTCATTTGGTTTTTAGACATGTTTTTTATTGTCATGATTTCATTTGTTGTTGCTGCATGTTCTAAGTTGTTTTTCATGTGATAAAAGCTTTCCTTCTTCAGTTAACTGACATCATGGTACTTTTTTATTTGAAAAGTGATATTGACATAAAAATTCATGTAATGCAAAAGTTGATTCCATAAAAAAATAAGGGTTGAGACTAACATCCCTTTAGAATTTTTTTTTTTTTTAAAGGTTAATTTTTGTTGTCAAAAAGAAGACAGACAATTGTTACATTCTTTTGCAATCAACAGAAAATTTCTTTAAAATGATTATGATTCTGAGATAAAATTTTGATAAAGCTGATGTATTTCACTAAATTTGTTGTTTGGTAATGCAATTTAGAATTTACTCATTGATTTCTGAAAGATTACTTTGTAGAATACAGTGAAAAAGGTTTAACGCGAAAATTGGGGGGGGGAAGAGAAAGAAAAACAAACATATATTCAACAAAATTAAGTTTGAGTACATTTTACTTACAACAAAAACATCCACAAGAACTTAATTTAATACAAAATTTTTAAGTTTTTTTGAAAAACAAAACATTTATTAAGTTTTTGGAAAATAATCTGATACTTTTCTTTGCATTGTCTTTTTTAGCATCAAATTGTTCAATGTCATCCATTTTGTTATTCATTTCATAATTGGAATGTGTGTCTAAATAACTACGCATACTTTTCATGATGTTCCTCATTTCGGATGACGTGGGAACAGGAGCTGCATTATTCATTTCATTTTCGTCATCGGAATCTGCCTCAATGATATTTTTTTAGCTTTGAACAAACTCCAAAATGTCTTTGTCTGCCATAATTGGGGCTGTACACACAATATCATCATCTACTGAAACAAATTCTTCCGATGATACAATAGGACAGTCCAATACTGCAGAAACTATCGCAAACCTTTCATTAAGTGTCGGCTTAGTTTCAATATCCTCCTTCTACTTTCCTTTTGGCGTGAACCAAACTCATTGATTTTTACACATACTGCGATGTACTCATCACCAAATTCCAAAGCCAACTGATGAGAGATGAGATGATTTTGTGTGGCGTTTGTAGGGGTGGATGGTGAAAGTATCTCAGATAAACAAAATTGGCTTGTGTCACAGGAATTGGCTATTCCGAGGGTATTTCAATGCCAAGTTGGCCTCTTTTCTACAAAACACGTAAAACCACCTTTTATTTCACAGCCCTCTTAAATCTCGCCTGCGCGGCTGGTGTTTTCCATATTTTCCGAAGGGAAATCTTTTCGTGTTAAGTGATTTTCATTTCGTGTTGAAAGAAAAAAAAAATGTATGCAAATACATAGTAGTTTGTCAGGACTGTTGTATTATTTCGTGTTAACCGATATTTTGTCTTAACCATTTCGCGCAGATTGTCACGTCTACGTGCCAGCAACGAACACACTCACTTCCCGGCTGACACGCAGGCGTGCCAGAGCATTTTCCCGTTTAGTCCCGACTGTCACGTATTTGTGCCAGTGTTCTGGAACGTTTTAAAAACTATAATTTCTGCCACAAGATGGCACTGTATGTCCATATGGTTTCAGAGACATGTACATTAGACCTTCTACTCGAAATGAGAGAAGCATGACTCACATACACGTGTTTTTGATTATATAAACAAAAGGGGAAATAAATGTTTCCGAATCGCGTGCTTTATGACGTCTCTTTAAATTCGCACGTGGTAGTTGTTTATTGTAAGTAGAGAAGT
The DNA here is from genome assembly GCA_000611955.2 of Stegodyphus mimosarum. Classification (NCBI taxonomy): domain Eukaryota; kingdom Metazoa; phylum Arthropoda; class Arachnida; order Araneae; family Eresidae; genus Stegodyphus; species Stegodyphus mimosarum. The sequence goes on along the minus strand of KK118002.1, from coordinate 573,711 downwards.
TTTATTTTCGCTAAAGCGTTGGGTATTTCGGTTTGCAGTTCAGTTTTTAGAAAATAATTAGATCTTGTTAGACGTAAATTCCTTCTGTTTTTACCGTTGCAATGTCGAAGCGTTGAAAATATTTAACAGAGCATGAAATAGCAGAAATGATGCAAAATATTTCAGATATTGACTCTGAAACAGATTCTGATAGTAGTGATAGTGATACTATGATATATTCTGATCATAAAGAATCTGGCGAATCTAATGATGATGAGGACATTTCGGACATATGTATGCCGAGTACATCGAAAGCAAGTACTCCTCCATGGTCATCCACAATAGAAAATTTTTCGGAATTACCGCTCCGTCATTATTCAGTACCCATCTTTCAGAAAAACTCTTAAATGGTATAAGAAGCTTTTCTTCAATATCATGGATATGGCTGTATTTAATGCCAATACTCTTTTCAAGAAAAAAATTAAAAAAAATCAACCTTTCCTGAATTATCGGCTTAATTTAGTTAATCAAATTATTTATCGATATTCCTCTAAAAGCCCCAATGTTAATATCACACCAAGATCAGCAGAATCATTAAATCCGCTCAGATTAACTGAAAGACATTTTCCAAAACTTTGTTCAGAAGAGACTGATGAAAACGAGATCGTTTGTTCACATTCCCGGAAAAATCCTCCAAAACGGCAAATGAGTTATTACGAGCGCAAGGAATGTAACGTGGGACTGTGTGTAGATCCCTGTTTTCAAAGTTTTCATACGAAAAGAGAATTTTAAGTAATATTAGTTTTTGGTATATATTTAGTTTTTGGATGTATAATGTTAAAAGTCATAAAATGGTGAGTAATGAAAAAAAATGTGTAAAATATGCATTTAAACAAGAAATAAGGTAATTAAAGTATATATAAAAATATCTATAAAGCGTAAGCAGTTTAAATACTCTATAGAGAATTATTAAACAATGCGTTGATACTTCGGAAATTTCATGGATTTAGGCTTAATAGCAAAAAAGCCTCCGGCCCTGGACAGACGCTCGCGTAAGACACTGCCGGCCTCGTGATAAGCGCGTGTTTGAGCTACCCGGCGTGAAGGGGTTAAGAGTTTTCGCGTTAAGCTGTATTATAGTATTGCTATTTAGTATGAATGCAGATAGAAATTTTATGTGAACTTTTTCTGAGTGTTCATGTACATTGAAAATTTTTCTAATAACACATTAAATTTAATATGTGCACATGAATTATACCTGCAATTATTAATGTAATTGCAGATGTCCCTTATTTCAAGCCCATTTCCGAACAGAAATCTAAGTCTTTTGTTAAGACAAAAAACCACACAGAACAGAAATAATTATTCATAAATAATATGCCCGAAATCATCGCAATACATCAGAATCAAACAAATATTTTTCTTGTTTTTTAGTACAATTAAACTGTGAACTAAAATCTGCCTTTATTGCAGATTAATGCTCAATAAAATACTAAAATGAAACACACAGGAAGCTAACAAAGTTAGTGGATGTTTTAAAAATTCGTGACGTGAAAATGTGGTGAAAAGTGGATGTTTGAGTAAATTTTTAAAGTTTCATGAAACTACACATACTTAAGGAATTTCATCAGGAAAAGTAAGCTAGAGAAAAATAAATATTTTAAAAATTTTATTATAAAATAGAAATCTATTAAAAGAACTTAAATTTGCATTATTTGCTTAATCTAAAAGCAATATTTTATATGTCTTATGCTTGCTTGTATAATAGAAATTGAAGAAAGATTTAATGCAACAAAAAGCAATTAACCAGAATTTATGCAGAATGTGATTCTCCTCTCACTTCTAAAATTTTATTTCAACTAATAAGTGATCAAACTAAATTTTCAAGATAACGAGAACCCCATTAGTGGCAGAGTCGTTCAGACCACTGAGTAATTGTAGCTTGGCTGGGGCTCAAATCCAGCAAGTTGCCCTTAAAAAGTCATCACCAAGGCATCCCTTTCAGTAGGCAGATAGCCATCAGGTGCTTTCCCATATTCAAGGAGGAAAGAGAGTTTTGGAACCCCGAAGAATTCTGGAGGCGATTGTATTTTCTACAACCCTTAGCCTCATGGACTCAAAAGAAAAAAGTGACTTTCTTTTTCATCTCTCCCTTCTGGATTTCCTGGCCTCATGGGATTTATGCTGTGTTTGCTCTTAATTCTCATTTGGATTTTATAATTAAGAATAAAGCTGTTGAGCTTTATGTGAAATCCTTGCTAATCATTTGAAATTGTACCAAAATTTAAATATTTTCTCTGAATTATGCCAAAGTTTAAAACTGTTTCTGATTGAAAAAATGTTTTTATGTATCATAATTTTTTTAATTCCTATATTTTTTGATTTTGGAATTGTGCACTTGAATTCCAATATAATGTCAAAAATGTAAGATACAAATTTTGAAAATTTAATTGATAAAACTAAAAGGTATTTTTATTTACAGAAATAGTTACATACTGTTTCAACAATGATATTCAAATAGGATTTCATTAAATAGGTAGGCCCTACTAATGAGATCTTTGTGGGTGATGTTTTAATATTAGTGTACTAATATCTTGCTCAATTTTTCGTGACAGTAATTATAATGTTTATTACTTATCTTCAACATTAAACTTAAAAGATTGACTATTGGACTATTAATTATAAAATAAAAATTAAAAAATGGGTTGAAAATTAATTAATATATACACATTTAATTTCAGCACTACTGCTCACCCCAGAAGCTACCACTACTTGTAGATACTTATAAAACCAAAGTTTACTACAACAATAATGTTCAGTAAGACAAACAATAAACAAACAATAAATTTTACCACACTGGTATTAGTTATTCAGTATAGAATTAAACAACTACCTCTTACTGAATGATTTTTTTCAAATTAGTTGCTGTTTAAATAATGTTTTCTTCTTTAAGAATTTTCAGAAATTTTTTTAGAAAATTTCAGGAAAATTATGAGTATCTTTTAACCAAGGATTCTAGAATTTTCTATGCTTATTAGTTTATTTAATTTTTATTATTAAATTATTTTATTAATGATATTTTATTGCACTTTTCTTTCATTTTATGAGCCTCTGAAATACAGTTTTTCTTGTGGTCACTTTAAAGCTTCTGTGGACCCTGGTTGAGAGATGCTGATTTAATTCCTAAATGTTTGATAAGCTTGAATAAAATGTTATATTCATTAAACTGTGTTTTTAATTATTGACATCTGACTAATTTAAAATGCCTATTGAGTTTTAAATATTTTGTAGGTCAGTTCAAAAAAATGTATGTGCAAAAACGAAAAGAATTAGTGAAAGAGTATGAGAAACAAGAAAAGCGACTTAAAGAAATGAAAGCATCTGGGAAATCTACCAAAGTTGCTGTAAGAGCTGCATTTTTTTAAGTCATAAATTTTTCTAAAGATGGTGAAAATATATTTGTAAAATATCAAATCATTCCTTAATTTGATAATGAGTATATTGTAGTGCTCTAAAATGCGAACTGACAAAACTATATATTTAGTGAAATATGCATGAATATAATTTTTATATATTTATTATTATTGGTAAAAAAAATCCATACGTCAGGGATTTTTTTAATATTAGTCTATAAATCAAGAATGTTAGGTAAAATTTGTAAAAAAACTCTTTCGTGGATATAAGAAGTAATTTGTTTTTCATGTGCAGATGTATGTCATTTATGTTACTTTTTGTATCTTTATGCTTTATACCAGTCTTCGTTCAGCTGGTGAAATATGCTTCATTATAAAAATGTAGGTAATTTCAACATTTTATGGATAGCTGATGTGGTATTTTGAAATTACAAAATCAAATGCTGTCGCCAAATTAATTAGGCATTAACCAAAATTAGCTTTTCTTGTTAAGTTTGGTAATTGCATTTTTTTGTACATTGTTTTTATTGTCAATTAATACTTTTTTTATTATATGAATTGTTTTTATATGAAAATTAATACTTTTAAGTCATATTTGGCTGTCATCAATGGCTTGGAATTTTAACTATGATACATATTTTAGTTTGGAGTTGTTTCTTGGTATTCAGCTTATTACATGTATAAAACAAATTTAAAAAAAATATTATTAATAGTCTTTTAAATTTTATATTTAGATAAAATTTTATGGGAAATTTTATGAATCAGCTATGAATTCCTTTCAAACCTCCTCATTTACTTAAAAGTATTTTAAATTTGTAATGCAATTGCTATTAAAATTCACATTTGTTTGTGTTTTAAAGATGAAAATGCTTTAAAACTTTTTAATTAATGATTACAGATAATTAAATAAATAATTACAAAATGGTTTAAATCTTATGAATAAAGGAATTTGTGATGTTTTTAAGTAGGCTAATATTTGCTGAAATATCTTTCCAAATGTTTTTCAAGGAAAAAGCAACAAAAGAGGCATTAACTCGAAAACAGCAGAAAAATCAGCAGAAGCGCCAGAATGACTCTGATGCGGGTCCAACAGAACTGATTAAAAGACCTAAAGAATATTTGGTTAAATTCCATTTTCCAAATCCTCCACCTTTGAATCCACCCATATTGGGTTTGCACAGTATGTTGTTCTTTCAATTTTTATCATCTCTTTTACAATTTTTTTTAATTCAGTTATGATATAAATAATTTTCTTTTCTGTTTCTGTCTAGTGCAAGTTTTTTCTTAAAATATTCATTTATAAGATATATATTTCCCTTTTTTCATTCTTTTAGACTTGTTCCTGAATGTTTCTCAACCTGTATTTTTTCTAATCCTATTAAGCAATTGCTGTTGTAATAACTTCTTAATAAATAGAATTCCTACAGTTAATACATGAAGAATGTAATTTTTATTATTTTGCTTTTAATGTATATATATATTTTATGTTTTAATATGTGTAATATCTATATATTTTACTCAGTGACATTATTAAGTAAACTTACAGTTTTTATACTCAATTCTAGATTTTATTGCAATCTAGCTTTCAGAATCATATATTATATATATTTTAGTATTTTACACTAAGTACACATTAGTACATTTTATGCTGTTGAGCTAACTTTCATAAGCACAGGAAATTCAGCAAGCAGTTGGTGAAATTTAGTATCTCCGCTTACTGCCTTGATGTGAGTTATATCTTTTGTAGTCACAGTTCCTTTGGAATGTAGTAAGTGGATCCACCAAACATCCTTGACACATGTCAACCAAAGTGATTTTTTGGCATTTTTTCTTTTTTTGCCCAAACTGACAAAAGAAGTCTGCCCCAATAATAGCTTGAGAGACTGCAGTGATGACAAACGGCCAATGAAATTCTCTGCATAATGATAAGTCCAGTTTAATGAGTCTTTGACCAAAAGTAGGTATTGTAGTCCCATTTGCAGCAAATAGTTGACGCTTGGGGGGTGGCTGATTGTGCTTCGTAACTGTATGCAGAACTACGGAGACATCTGCTTCTATATCAATCAAATGCTTTCATGCTGTGGATTTATCTGAAAAGTATAAACCATAAATCTTGGTTTTGCTGTCACCCAAAGAGTTGAGTAAGGGCGGCACTAGTTTTCTACCTGAGAGGTACAGACCGCAATCGGTCAAGCGCAATCTGGAACATGTTTCAATCTGAGAAAGGTGAGATGAAATATTTGTTAATAATTCTTTTAGCTCAGTGTCTTCCATTTTTACCTCAAACACTGGTGCACTGTTTCCAGTGGCTGTCGTGATACCATCGGCCATCTCAGCGAGCTTATCTAATGAGTCATTGGAAATGGCTAAAATCTGTTGTGCATGTGTTGGCAATCGTTGTAGGAAAAGCAATTTAAGAAGATCCTCACACATTCATGAGCCAGTCTTACTTTGCATCTCCAGTGAAAAGCATGATGATTTTTTGTCACCAAGCTGAATCCTGGAAATGAGGTCTCTGAGCCGCTGTTCCTCCGTGTCAGCGTATTGTGTAGAGAGACGATTTTTGATCGTCATATATGGAGCTGTGGCTAGAGGGTTAAGAATAATGTCTCCCGCAACCGCTAACTCCTCAAGTTGTAAAGTGGAAAGTACATGGTGGTATTTTGTGCACTCCACTTTTGCACCAGCCAATGCAAACTGGCTTTCTAACTGTCAGAGCTAGATTTCTGGATTTGCTCACCAGAAAGGAGGAGCTTTCACCACTACACGTGCTGTATTTTCAGTGGCTTGATCTGTGCTGTTATTTTCCTTTTTAGAAAATGAAAAGAATGTTTTGGAAGAAAGACTGACTAGTTATAGGTTCTGATGAGGAGAAGTTCACTCAAGCCTCGTGATTTATTGATGGAATAAGGCCACAATTTTTGGTCCATGTGCATGTTGCGACACCGGGTCATCAGTTTGGTATTTTACACTAAGTATACATTAGAATGCTTTTGATAAAACCTTAGAAAGTAAGATGCAAATTATCCATATTCACATTTGAATTTATTTCACACAAGTTGCTTATGGGAGCCTGAAAATATTACAACATTTCTGAAATTGAAACAATAGGAGCTTTGAACAGTGTACCTCCCAAAATCAAGTTCAGAGTGTCAGTAAACTGCAACATTTGTCTTCTTCTCCTTGAGCCACATCATCACCTTTTCTCCTTTGTCTTCATCTGATGCATGCCATTCAAGAAATGTAGTCTAGTGATTGCTACAGGCAGCCCTCCACCAGCTGTAATGAGATTTTAGCTATGCCAGGGACTGAAGCGTATCCATCAATCTCCGATTTTGTCATTGGATCCTCTGTTATAGAAAGGGAAGTTGTGCTTTGAGTGGTTGCTGCTACTGAGTATATAGCATTTTTTCTTGTAACATATGTCAGTGTAAGCCAATTGATGTTTACTATCTTAGATTTGCCATGTATAGAAATTGTGACAATTTTGTTGCCTCGACTGATCACTTTATAAGGGCCTTTGTATAGCGGCTGAAGGCTTCTTTTCACTACATCCATCCAAAGAAAAACATGACTGCAGCTGGCAAAGTCTTTGCTAACAAATACCGCTTGTTCACCATGAGGCTGATTTGTAGGAGGAAGGAAGCATTGCATAGATTCAAGAAGCTTTTTGACAAAAGTGACGGGATCTGAAGCTCCAGAAGTAGGATAATAATAGGCAGTGGGCTGCTGTATTGCCTACAATTTTATTAGATAAAATAATTATTTTTTTTACCTAATAAAATTTTAGGTAATATGGCAGTCCACTGATTATTGCTATGTGCCATGATTGCGGATTTCAGCTGATGATGAAATTTTTCAACTTAGCCGTTTGCAGACAGATGGTATGGGGTTGTGTGATGTCAAGCTGTACACTGGAACTTAGTGATGTTTCAAATTGCCTTCTCTGTTCAGTAGTTAGCCGGATTGGGGATTTGATTCTGGAGATCCAGCCTGCATAGAAGACTGCTGCAATGGTCTGTTCAGATATATCTGCTAACAGAAATGCTTTAGGCCACTTAGAAAAATGATTGATTCATGTGAGACAGTATCAAAAGCCTTCGAATGGTGGGAGAGATCCCACGAGGTCAGTGTGCACATGTTCAAATCTAGCACTAGATGGCACAAAAGCTTCAATTTTACTTTTGGTCACTTTAGATTTTTTAAGCACTCATGAGCCCAAGATGCTACGTCTGCTTTCGTTGAAGGGCAAACATATCTTTTGTCAACCAGCTTTACTGAGGCTTTAACTCCTGGATGTGAGAGCTGCTAAACACTGCTCGATGAAATGACTGTGGAACGAAAGGGTGAGCGCTCCCAGTGGAGATATCACAGTGCAGAATAACTGGAGGCTGACCACTAGGAAGGGCTGCAGCACTAAGGAAGTAGTCGAAATGAAATATTTTGCAGTTCGGCATCTTTTTCCTGCTCTTTGGCAAGCTGGTAATAGTCAATAGCAGATGGTATGCTAATAGTAGTTGTATGAACCTGCGACATTGCATCCTGTCTGAACCTTTAAAGTAGCGAATATTAATTGTAAATTGGCTGATAAAATCCAATTGTCTTAGTTGTTGTGGGGAGCATTTGTCTTCTTTTTGCCAAAAAGCATGTGTAAGTGGTTTCTGGTCTGCGAATAAAATGAAGTTACGACCTTCAACCATATGTCAAAAGTGTCTTATGGCCATATATGGCACAAAGTTTGTTTTTTTTTTCTTTGTAGTAGTTTCTGTAGTTTTTTTTTTGAGTAAAAAACAAGAGGTTGCCATCCTCTTTCAACTTATTAGTGTAGAGTTGCACCCATAGCTGTGTGAAGCATCAACTACAATTGCAAGTGGGGCCTCTGATGAAGGATGGTACAAGACTGGGGCATCTGACAGATCTTTCTTGCATTTCTCAAATGCATTTTTGGTTACCATGCGATTGGTCTTTTATCGTTTTTCATGGTTCCCTTTAGGTGTGTATTAAGTATTGCTTGAATTTTTGCAGTGTGTGGAATGAAAAGGTGGTAAAAATTGCATATAGCCAGAAAACACTGAAGTTCTTTCACAGTTTCTGGTTTGGTTAAATTTACAATTGCTGAAACTTTCTCTGCAACAGAGTGATACCCTCGAGAGTTTTCATATGTCCTAGAAATTTCACAGTTGATTTGCCCAAGACACATTTAAGTGCATTTAGTACTATACATAATCCATGAATTGCTGGAACACCGTAGTAAGCTGTTTCATGTCATTTCCATATGCTTCCAATGCATCATCAAAGTACAGTACACAAAAATCAATTCTGCCGAGAATGTGATGAATAAACCTCTGGAATGTAGCTGCAGCATTTGATAACCTGAATAGCATGGACAAATATTCAGAGAGACCAAATAGTGTAGAACCGGCTGTTTTTGGCACATCTTCTTCTCGCACGGAAATTTGATGGTAAGCTTTCGCTTCTCATCTAACTTTTGCAGGCTGTCCTGTATGTGAGGAACAGGATACCAATCTGGGATAGTGACACAATTTAATTTCCTTTAATCCCCACATGGTGACCAATCTCCATTGCTTTTGGTCACCATGTGCAGAGGGGATGCCCAGCAGCTTTTGGGGGGTCTGCAGATTCCGGTTTCAACCTGGTACTGGAATTGTTGTTTGGCTGCTTTAAGCTTATCTGCTGAAAGCCTGCACGGCCGTGAAAACACACGTGGGCCTCTAGTCTCAATACAGTGAGTAATGTCATGCTTAGGTTTTCATGCTGTTGAGCTAACTTTCATAAGCACAGGAAATTCAGCAAGCAGTTGGTGAAATTTAGTATCTCCGCTTACTGCCTTGATGTGAGTTATATCTTTTGTAGTCACAGTTCCTTTGGAATGTAGTAAGTGGATCCACCAAACATCCTTGACACATGTCAACCAAAGTGATTTTTTGGCATTTTTTCTTTTTTTGCCCAAACTGACAAAAGAAGTCTGCCCCAATAATAGCTTGAGAGACTGCAGTGATGACAAACGGCCAATGAAATTCTCTGCATAATGATAAGTCCAGTTTAATGAGTCTTTGACCAAAAGTAGGTATTGTAGTCCCATTTGCAGCAAATAGTTGACGCTTGGGGGGTGGCTGATTGTGCTTCGTAACTGTATGCAGAACTACGGAGACATCTGCTTCTATATCAATCAAATGCTTTCATGCTGTGGATTTATCTGAAAAGTATAAACCATAAATCTTGGTTTTGCTGTCACCCAAAGAGTTGAGTAAGGGCGGCACTAGTTTTCTACCTGAGAGGTACAGACCGCAATCGGTCAAGCGCAATCTGGAACATGTTTCAATCTGAGAAAGGTGAGATGAAATATTTGTTAATAATTCTTTTAGCTCAGTGTCTTCCATTTTTACCTCAAACACTGGTGCACTGTTTCCAGTGGCTGTCGTGATACCATCGGCCATCTCAGCGAGCTTATCTAATGAGTCATTGGAAATGGCTAAAATCTGTTGTGCATGTGTTGGCAATCGTTGTAGGAAAAGCAATTTAAGAAGATCCTCACACATTCATGAGCCAGTCTTACTTTGCATCTCCAGTGAAAAGCATGATGATTTTTTGTCACCAAGCTGAATCCTGGAAATGAGGTCTCTGAGCCGCTGTTCCTCCGTGTCAGCGTATTGTGTAGAGAGACGATTTTTGATCGTCATATATGGAGCTGTGGCTAGAGGGTTAAGAATAATGTCTCCCGCAACCGCTAACTCCTCAAGTTGTAAAGTGGAAAGTACATGGTGGTATTTTGTGCACTCCACTTTTGCACCAGCCAATGCAAACTGGCTTTCTAACTGTCAGAGCTAGATTTCTGGATTTGCTCACCAGAAAGGAGGAGCTTTCACCACTACACGTGCTGTATTTTCAGTGGCTTGATCTGTGCTGTTATTTTCCTTTTTAGAAAATGAAAAGAATGTTTTGGAAGAAAGACTGACTAGTTATAGGTTCTGATGAGGAGAAGTTCACTCAAGCCTCGTGATTTATTGATGGAATAAGGCCACAATTTTTGGTCCATGTGCATGTTGCGACACCGGGTCATCAGTTTGGTATTTTACACTAAGTATACATTAGAATGCTTTTGATAAAACCTTATAAAGTAAAATGCAAATTACCCATATTCACGTTCGGATTTATTTTAACATAAGTTCCTTATGTGAGCCTGGAAATATTACAACATTTCTGAAATCAAAACAATAGGAGCTTTGAACAGTGTACCTCCCTATATCAAGTCCAGATTGTCAGTGAACTCTGCTTCTCCTCTCCTTGAGCTGCATCACCACCTTTTCTCCTTTGTGTTCATCCATTGCACACATTTCAAGAAATGTTGATCGCTACATACACAAACACACACACACACACTTACATATATACACATATTAGTACTTTAATTAGAGAAATGTTTTTGTAAAATTTCTTTTGAATAATATTTATTGTACCTTTTGCAGATGTGGATTTTGGTTATCCTGGTCAGCCTCTGCTTTTTAAGAATGTTGATTTTGGTATAGATATGTCTTCAAGAGGTATTTTTCATTTAATTGTATCCTGATATTTACTTTAATAGTAATATTTTGTATATTTCATTTAAATTTTACTTGCTCACCAATAGCATGTTTTTTACTTTTACATTTAATTTGAAATTATATTAATTTTTTATCATTTTTTGAAGTAAAATAGAAGTGCATACTGTTGTTATTAAAAAGTGTGGGAAATTATTCCATTAAACAAAGATTTCAATTTACCGGTCAAAATATTTTACATCCCTTTCAAAGCAATTGCTTTTAATTGGTGTGCACTCTGCATAACTATTCTGCATGTTGTGCACTGTGCATAACTGATATGAATCATTTAATTTAATCACTTGAATATCTATAATTCAAAGCTGTTCTTTGAATTTTGCTAAAATTTCTTAAATTAATGATTTATTTAGATAAAAATGTAGAGTTTTAACTAAACATTATTATGGTCACGAACATGAAATGGAGGGGGGAAAGAGAGAGAGAGTATTTGTAAATATTTTGAGAATTTAAAATGTATGCTTTTACAAGTCAAGTATTCTTTTGTTGTAATGTGTATCATTATTTAGAATTTTGTGGAATGGGTGGTAATTTCATAAGATATTCAGTATGGTCATTACATACCTGCCAACTTTTACGAATTTTTCGTAATTTTTACGAAAATGCGTTTGTTTTTACGATTTTACGATCGTAATTCATTTTTTACGATTTTTTTCCTTTTCAAGCGTTTTTATTGATTTTTGTCGAAATTTTAGAATTTTTCGCCAATTTAGCGATTTTCGCCAATTGCATCGTGTTTTACCGCCAACTACCGACTACTTCGAATCCAGTAACCTGCGGTTTCTCCCAACTCGCCGCTTAACCAGCCAATCCAATGCGCTGAACTTGTTTCTCCCACTCTTTTCTTTGTGGGCGCCAGATTATTTTTTTCACGTTCTCTTCAGCAGCAAGGGAATTACTCAGCGAGCGTGGATTGTCGCATTCTGTTTTTTT